>VZTM01022399.1:334536-368376 GCA_013400555.1 Jacana jacana
CCCAAAGCAAACCCAAACCCCAACCCAACCAACAGGGGCGAGCGTCTCGCCGTGGCTCTCCTCCTCCCTTCTTACAGGGAGAGTCCAGCTCCTGCCAGCCTGAGCCCTGCAGCGCCCTTTGCCAGGTGGAACGAGCACAAAACCAAACCAAATCCAGCGGGAGAAGAAACTAGTTATCCCCGGTGCTGATTAAAACCCCCAAAAAGCTGCAGGTCCCTCTAGAGGAAAGCTCTCCTTTACAGAAGAAAAGACAATTCGAATTGGCAAACTGATGCAAAATATTTATTCCAAGTTAGTTATTTTTGATGCAGTAGTTTTTTTCCCCTCATACAGACTCAATGTGATAGTCACTTTTTTTTTTTTTTTTTAAATCTGTAAATAATGTTATCAAAATAATCTTAATCTTTGAAATCTCACAAAAAATTTATATTTTACAATCCACCCTGAATATCAAGGCTGCAAGAAGAAGAACACAAACAATTCCTATATCCAAATATTTTACAGCTGTACCCAAAAAAAAAAAAAAAAAAAAGGAAACCCACAAACGCCTGGTTACGTGATGAAGCTCCCCGAGCCGCCAAAAAGAGACAACACCCAGAAAAAGAAAAGAACAACAACAACAAAAAAAAAAGAGAAAAGTTCGTGTTATTAGCATTAATTTAAGATAATTTGAACTTCAATAGCCGTTCTGCCATTGGACAGCGATGGTTTGAGCAGGCTGTGAGCGCGCGGCGCTGCGCAGTGCGGGCGGCGGGCGCTGGTAGGAGCTGGTTGCTGCAGAGATCAGTGTCAGCCACTTGTGTCCCGCTTGACAAGACTCAGCTTGTGCACTGCCCCACAAGGGATTTCTGTCAAAATCTGCTAGCTGCACAAACTTCTAGTAAGCATTAGGGCAAAAACCAAAAGAAAAAGCTAAAGAAGCCAATTTCTCTCTTCTTTGGGATACAATTATTTCCCTTGTGCATGAAGTATCAACAACAAAAGAAAAAAAAAAAAAACAAAAAAAACCCCCAAAAAACCAAAACAAAACCAAAACTGAACAGACTGGAGACAGAATAAACTCTGTTTAGTTTATACAACCCCAAACACGTGTTGAACTATGAACTGAGTTTATTGGGTTGGGTTTATTTATTTTAATTTTCTTGTGCCCGCTTTCAGGCATCGTCATCTGACGTTTCGCTGCTACTGGTTTCTGTGTCTGAGTCCTCAATCTTTGTCTTAAAAGTGCTTCTCCAGTGGAACAACAGGCTGGAGCCGCGGCCCTGAAGAAATCCGTTCTTCCCAAATCCGTTTCTTCTTCGCTGCAGGAACGAAAGCAAGTTTTAAAGCAAGCGAAAAAGCACAAGAGAGCAAACTGTCGCTAACCTGGGGACACTACTTTGGGGACACATCCTGCACAGCTAACTGTATTTATATATATTTATATATATTTACATATTTAACTCTGCACAGTTAATGCAGAGTCATCAATCGCCCCAGAATCTCACATCAACTCTGTGTCTTCTGGAACAGCTGTAAGACTTCCAGTGCAGAAGACTCATGCATGAGAAGGGAGAAGGAGAAGGAGCAGGAGCAGGAGAAGGAGCAGGAGCAGTCACAAGTGGCCAGAGCTGTAAACGTACCTGCTCTGATTTAATTTGGAACTCTTTGAGCTCATCCTCCGTGAGGGGCAGGTAGTTCTCATCGTTTTCAGGATATTCCTGCCATCCCATTTCTTTCAATAACCTGATTTATGGAGAAAATAGAAGGGGTGTGAGATTTAAAGCAATGGGACAATGGTGAAGCAGAGAACATTTTGTCCGCGCAGCACAAGGCTTTGCATTAATTCACTCCCCATTCACCAGGGAACCTTCCATATTAGAGACCATTTCAACAAGGCTTAGCGTTTACCCAACATTTTTCAACCTCTTCTACAAATATTTAATCACCAGCAGTCCTGGACAATGGGTAAATAATTAGCCTGGCAGAAGGACAGCGAGACAGAGATTTGAAATTGTAGCCAAGGACGCCAAAGGAGGACAGGAGGCAACCAAACCAGTATCACAGCTCGGAACCTCCTAGAGCTCACTGCCCGCTCACACCAGATGCTCACAGGCTGCTTACTCACTGAAGCGAGATACAAGCTGAGATACCAGGTCAATATTTTCTCAACTCTCCCCCACTTTTACAGCATTTAAAAGCAGCACCAGAGTGTGCTAAGTGCAGATAGAAACAAAGTGGGGTGTGCGTGAGGGCCTATCTTCAGACCATACCATTTAGGATACCAGCTTGTACACGAACCAGGATGACACCAGGTTCATGCTGACCTCCAGTGTGGGCTGGTAAATAATGAGGCATCGTTAATACACAGGGATGGGGCATTAGAGAAGCACCTGAATTTAATTACAGACTGTGGTAAAGCCTTGGCTCACCTGTCATCAGTGCCTTGCTTTATTTTCAGCAAGACTCCACCCAGCCCAGTAGTAGTCACGGAACCCACACACCTCCAGCTCAGTACACAGAGCTACAGCTGCTTCCCAAGAAGAGACTTTTCTCTGAAATAGTTCCTTTCTCCTCACACAGTCCAAGGACTCACCCTCCTTCACTCCAGACATTTTATTTTGCCATTTGCTCACCTGTGTTCTGCTTCCAATGAATGAGAGAGATTTTCCCCCTCCTCCGGCAAAGGGAGAGAAAGACCATTCTGATGGCAGTTCTCTTCCCAGTTTTCCTTTGGTTCTGGTGTGCTGTTGCTCTCCATCTAAAGAAACAGAAAAGCCTCAAAGTGTGCTTGAACAGAGCGAGCCAACAGCACTGTTCCAAGTTCAGGCTTCTGCTTTCAGAAGCAAGGTAAAGGCTTGTTCCTCAAGCCAGTGTTTTTTTAGAGTCTGGACTGATAATGGTTGAAAGCAACTTCTCCCTGGGCTGTGACAACACAGGATGGAAGACATTGGGTGGATGGCACTTTTGCATCAAGGGACTAAGAGCTGGCATTACACAGCTGTCCTCAGTGGCTTCAGAGGCAGAATAAAACACACTCCTACAGATGGCTTTTACATACACATGAAACTGAAGCATTTAGAGGTCTCAACTGAGCCTGTGAGGCTTGAGTGGCTTTCCTGCACCTTTCCCAAGCACTGACTTAAACTCTCCTGTGGATGCGGTTCTACAAGGAACTCTGAAAGAAAATTGGGGTGATAAAATATGGTATTGTTCTACTCCCTAGAGAATCCTTGCAAAAAATCTGGATTACCTTCATCATCTGTGACCTTCCCTCCCCACCTCATTTATTACTCATCCATCTGCATTTCATCCTGTTACGGATCTCCCTTCACCACAGCGTTGTGTACTACTTCTGATGGCTTCTCTTACTGTTCCCAAATCCTTAATAATGATCATATGTACAGTAAGGGCGGCAAACTTACATCATCCAGCTTGTCACATTCTCTGTTCTCGGTTATCTCCCCATTCCTATCATCTTTCAGTGCCTTCAGGAATTCGCTCTTTTTATCAGTGGTACGGCGCATCAGCTTCGTCAAGCGTGAAGAGCAGATCTCGATGGGAGGGGTGGTGCTGGAAGGACTCTAGACAAGGAAGGAAGGAAGGATATAGAAACTTTCAAGCAATGTTGCTGCAAAGACTGTGCTTACAACTTTCAAACACCCACCAGTCCTTTGGCTGGCCCTTACCCCCTCAAAAAACAAACAAAAAAGATGTATCTAATGCCAAATTCCCATCATAATACTGACTGGTGTTGCTTATTCTCATTCTTCCCTTATCAGCGCATCATTCTCCCACTTTTCAGTATCAACTCAATGTTTTCCTCCCCTAGGAGTCGAATCATATGGCTATGAGTACATTTGTTTGGTTCCTGAGCGATGCAACCCCCTCAAGCAATTCTGGAGTCTACAACAGAACCCTAAGGTAGAGAACTTCAGGCAGGACTCCTACCCTACGAAAATAAAGGTAAGGAGCTTAGGCTCAGTTCAAACTCACATCTTAAACCACCCTGACAGACTGTACCCTGAAATTCAGCTGTGGATGGGGTGGTAATCTCTTTTCAGGGAGCGGTCACATCCTTAACCAACCACAGCTGGATGTGACATGGGTAGCCACAGCCTCGGGATTCTCCCCTGGAGAACTCGCTGCCCCTTGCCTGCTGTGTACGTTCACAGCCCAGATGGGTCAGCGTGGAGCCAGACACGGACAACCCCAGAGCCTGTGGGACACATCTGCCCAGCTCAATTTACAAACCCAAGGTAACCTCCTGGGCCCTTCCACAGGCTTTAAAAATCTCTTCATTCTCCTGAACCCATGAACCAGGCATAAGGCACAACGGTTTGGACATGAGCAATCCCCCAGCCGTGACACCGCAAGAAAACCACTACTGACCAAGAGGAACTTTCAATTTCATCTGCCCCATCATTTCAGCAGGACACACAGAGGAAATCTAAGAATACATTATTTGAAAGCTCTCGATATCTTAACCTGCTGTTCATATATAGAGAGTTTATCTTTGGCTACTCAAAGTCAATGAGGAATTTGGTCATTAATACGGATACCTGACATTACACTCTTGTATGGCAAGGCTGTTATTTTCCTTAACTTACTTGCTTTGATTTCTTCTCCCCTCCCAGTATTAAAGCAGAGTAAAATTTCTTAAAGCCTGCAGTGTTTTACTGCCTCCACAACATGATTTTTATTTTTAAATTAGGGTGGGAAGGTTGCAAATTCAGGATCTTCAAAATTAATCTCCTTTGCAAAGTATTTTTATCACACTCACAGTGCTCTGAGCAAAGACTGAGGGAGGCAAAACATTTAGCAAAACAAAAAGGAGGCAGCAAGTGCTGCCTGTACTTCTAACACCTCTTGCACATGCAACACCGGTGTGTAATGAGGCCTTTCAGGCAAGTGCACGCTGGAAGCAATGTCGTACAGCAACCATTTGCTCAGGTGGCCTTTTCAGATTTTGCCCAATTCAACACAGTAAGGAACAAACCAGCATAAATAAGTGACAGTGATATTAGGCTAAAAAGCTAGCACAGTACTGAAATTAAAGCTCTTGACACGGTGATTAGTTTGACTGCAGTGACAGAAGGTCGTAATGAACAAAGGAGACTAAAACTTAGATGTCTTCTGGTGGCTGGGAACACGTTACTGCAGCACTTGAGGTCCTTAACAGAACTGTACAGAACTGCTGAGGTACTAAAGCTTAACTTCTACACACTGGGTGAAGACAGTTACAGCTAAGGTTTAGAAACAACAGTCCTGAAAGAATTAAACTCCACCTCAACTCTGATTTTGTTGGTAACTTTCTGTAGAAGGCTTTATATAACATCATCTTTTAGTATTCTAAAGGGGTAAAAGTAGTCATTTTTCTAAAGGTAGGTTTAGCTCTTTGACTGAAATGTTAAAGCATCTCCCATGTTTTTAATTTTGTTTAATGAGTGCACTATGCCTTCTCTCAGACTTGTTCAGCTATCAGTCCATTTCACAGGGGTGGCTGCTCTAACACAGAAGTCATCCTGTATCATTTTAAAAATTCAGACTGTGTATCTTAATTTTTACGCTAGGCTGGCTTGTGGGGACACAGTACCAGTGCTCGCTGGCACCCTTTTAGTTGGCAACATGCTGTGGTCTCTGATGAATACTACTTGTAGTGGGCCCATGGAGACAGGATGACAGTAGTATTTTCTGGCCATGGTCTTGTGTTTTCATATTGCATGTCTCCAACAGATTCAAGGAAAAAAGTATTGAGTGTTCTGGGAGGAATTTTCAAGCCCTTTTTTTTTTTTTTGGTTGATTGATGCTGGTAATACAAGAAGTATTAAAGAAGTACTGCTTGTTCTGGGGAAAACCCAGCTGCCTACTCCTGCTGTCAGATTAGCATCTGACACCTTTGCTGACTAAAGCTTCAGGCAAGACCTTCAGAGCTGACTGGGGAGAGAAGGTGGTGGAATAAAATAATGGAGATTACTTGCATTATTACAGTATGAGATAAAGTGAATGCCCTTCTTGGTATCTACCTGGAGGTGAAAGCCTATTTCAGTTTACATACTTATGCTGCAGGGGTGTCTGTGCTGTGCATTACACAGAAAAGAAGGCTGTCAGCAGGCAAAGGACTCAGTCTGGGAACAGGGAAAGGGGTTGCAGCATAAGATCTATTTGTCAAAGTGGCAGGTACATGCTCGTTAACTCTTGCTTTTAATGACTGCTTTTCCAGTCAGCTGTGGCTAAAGCAGAAAAGTACAGGCTGTTACAAGGTAAAGCCTGCAAAGCAGAGAATTGTAAAGATGAGTCTTATTTTAGAAGTAAGATCTGTAAAGGAAAAGGACAAATGCACAATGAGAAAAAAGCCCACTGTTACACTTGAAACACAAACACACTGATTTCCAGTGATGTGAATGGGTCACTTGTCACAGTCTGGTTTACTTTTGTTCTTTTTACATATGATCACAGAATCACCGAATTGTCAGAGTTGGCAGGGACCTCTAGAGATCACCCAGTCCAACTCCCTGCTAAAGCAGGATTGCCCAGAGCACATCACTCAGGACGGCATCCAGGTGGGTCTTGAAGGTCTCCAGAGAAGGGGACTCCACACCCTCCCTGGGCAGCCTGTTCCAGTGCTCTGTCACCCTCACCCTAAAGAAGGTTTTCCTCATCTTTGAATGGAACTTCCTGCATTCCAGCTTGTGCCCGTTGCCCCTTGTCACTGGGAACCACTGAAAAGAGTCTATCTCCATTCTCCTTCAACCCACCTTTCAGATACTTAATATGATCACACACCTGATAAATTTTGATTCCCAGGAGCAGCAGAGAAAAATTATTTGGTGTCACTTTTCTATTAAGCTTTGTGGAGTTTCGAGCTTCAAGCCAGCATTTTGTACATAAGTGATAAAGCGATACATAAAAGTGTTGGGCAAAATGTGGTTTTTGTCACAGCTACTGCTGGAATGTTAACAGAGTTACATACAGGGTTCTCTCCACACTGCAGACCAGAAGCAGAGGTAAATTCAGTTTCTGCCTCATCTCCTTCCAACACCAAAATTAAAACCAGACACTGTAGCTGAAGACACACCCACACACATTAAACCTCTCCAATCCTCTCAGAGTTCACTGTTTGTGCTGTTGCATGTCTAGTTATGCAACACTATTTAAAACATCAGTACTTTTAAAAAAATATACATATGTAGGAGGGAAATTGTAGTACAT
This sequence comes from Jacana jacana, assembly GCA_013400555.1. Classification (NCBI taxonomy): domain Eukaryota; kingdom Metazoa; phylum Chordata; class Aves; order Charadriiformes; family Jacanidae; genus Jacana; species Jacana jacana. The sequence continues at coordinate 341,728 of VZTM01022399.1, forward strand.
TTGTAGACAAACAGCAAGGGCTTCACATCCAGGTAAACAATATTTTTTTAGCTCTTTTAGTGTATCAGAGATAGAGCAGAACATGCCAAGGATGTACAAGTGAGTCATTCTTCAAGGGTGCCACGTACACGGAGGACCATATCGAGTTTAAGCTACAGTAGGTGATAGTGATAAAAGTTCCCACCCTATCCCCAAACCCAACCTCTTACCTCTTTGGGAGAGGTGAGGACTGAGCCACTCGCCAGTACCGCTGGTTTGGTTACAGACACTGGACTGGTGAAGGCAGAGTCACGGCTGGAGGAAAGCGGGCCTGGTTTATGTTCACTTCTGTTAGCTTTCCATGGGCTTGGCTATATTGAAGAGAACACAAAATACTGGACAGTAAATGATAAGGCACAAGAAGGGGTTGCTTGCAAATAGTAAAACAAACTTTACATCAGCTGTTGTACAGACTTTCTGCTTTCCTCACCAAGAACAGTCTCAACAAGTTCACTTTGGCACCCATTATTTTTCCCCAAACCACACACAACTCTGCCTCATGGGCTCCAGTAAAACACGGTTAGAGCTCCAAGAGAAAGTCCAGTGTTGCTCTTCATTAACTGGAATCACCGCCAAGGAACAGCAATGCATCTTACAGCTACTCAGAGATGGGAAGTAAAAAATTCCAATTAAATTCACATTTCATATGGGAACACTGTATGCCATAAAGAAAGGGATTGCGTCACCTGACAGGGACTTCCTCTGTGCAAGAAAGCAGCACATCAAGGAAGATTTCTGTCCAGGCTGAGAATGTAAATAATTTATTTCCTAGGGCTCTTAAAGTGTCCATCATTGCGCTGATTTAGCAGCATAAAGAAAGAAAAAGCAGCCAGTTCATTAAAGTGTATGAGCACTCGCTGCTTCGCTCCGGGCACTCTGCAGCCTCCCTTCAAACATACCGGCGATCTGGCTGAACAGCAAACAATTCAAGATAAGTTCCTGTTATTCCTGAGCCTCCCTTATCAACCAAGGACAAACACTGTGAAATGACAGTCTTAACAAAAAGGATCTTAAACAAGAGACTTGTATCAAGTAGGACAAGAAATACGCCTGTCAGAGCGTTAAAACACACTGGTTCCTCTGACCCATTAGGCTTCTGCAGCCAGCTTAAGTCACGAGCAAAACCACCCATGCACAACTGGGATTCTGGTAAATCTGAGATGCAGCAGACGTTGCATTCCACAAGCAAAGAGAGCAGAAGCCATTATTTCAGTATGTTCTCACTCTCCATTGGGTTATTTTATTAATTTTTAAATAAATCAATCAGTAGGGGAGGCCATCGGCATCGCTCTTCAACTCCAACTTAACAACAAGAGCAGTCTGCATTATTGAATGGGTTATTCAGCTTTCACAGCACTTTCCAAACGTTTCCTTCAAACCCAGAAAACATCCCAACCCGTGCAATATTGCCTGGTCCTAAAATTCAGGTGTAGAATTCCTGAAGACCAAAAGTTTTTCTCTGCAGATGCGGTGCTTGCACCGTTCAGAGACCCAGCTCTTGGCTGGTGACTGTTGTTCTTCCAGCTTCCACAGAGGGGCAGCTTCGACAAATTCAGACAGACCCCTACTGCTGCCTTAGGGGAGGCCACCAGATTCAACCACAACCACCAGAGACGAGCATCAACAGGAATGGTTTGCAGATTATGACCTTCATGGATTGCCTGACTGAACAACTAGCCACCTCCAGTAGCCAAGAAAGAACACACTTCTCTCACTGCCACCAGTTCTCTTCCTTTCAATACTACTCAGTAACAACTTAACAAAAACATTTTTCAATCATTTTGCCTGTGACAGCCTTCCAGTACTGCTGACTTTGTCAAAAGGAATATTTTGATCCCTCTATGCACTGCAATTCCTGTACAACTTCATAGAGTCTTCAGAATAATGAATCCTATCATAGCTGCTTCATGCCTGCAGCTTTATAAAAAGCCATCACGCACACAGTTTTGGGGTTTCACCTTTTAACTTTGCTAATGGTTACCACGCATTAACTGAAGTGCTGTTGATGACACCAGCAGTTTGCTAATCACAGAGCATCAGGTTGAAAGGGACCTCAAGGGTCAGCTGGCCCAGCCTTTCCTGGCAAAAGCATGGTCTAGACAAGATGGCCCATCAGCAACCGTCCAACTGAGTATTGGGATTCGCCCTGTAGTTGGCAGAATTTGGTCTGGATTCAGAGAAACTTACAAAAGAGAAAGAATCTCTAGACTGTTGTTAATCTTTCTTATTTTGCTTTCACCTTTGAGGTGTGTAAGACTAATCTACTCTAACCACAGGAAAGATTTTGTTGAAATGTAGCAACAGTATTGGAAACCTCTTTAAAAAGCAACCTAGCTAATAGTTTTCTTTAGTTTCTTAAATACTTTCACTATCAATCCTACAGTTTCTAGGGCGTCCATACATGCAGATTCTCTGGAAAAACAGGCATGATAAAGCCTAGAACTAGGAAACAAGAAACTCCTTGTTTTTTTAACACTCTTGTACTTCTTTTAGTAAATAATTAGAGCACAAAAGCCATTGCTTTTCCAGGTTGTCTTTCACGCTCAGCTAAATTAGAGCTAAATTGCAAGATGTCAGTCTAATCCCATCTTCCCTCAATTGTGTTTTAAACACATCCAAGTATTGTAACCCAATAAAGATTTTTCATGGTAGTCAAGTGAACAATTCAAGCACCTCGTTGCACACATTCCACTTCTCGAGATTTGCTTGTTTTGTCTAATTAAGATAAGGATTTGTCTAATGCATGAAAACACACCCGTTCAAACAGACATTAGTATGGTCAGAAGAGAGGTTAGGTCTCTGCATGAACACCACCAAGTGGCATTTCAATGGGGAACAACAACCTTCACAGTAAACAGACCTCTACTGCAAAGACCACTACTCCAGAAACTACTGGCTTCCAACTCCTATTTGTTAGGGGGGGGTGATGTCCTTGTCAAGGGAGAGAGCTCTCCCCTGACCTGCAGTTCACTAACTTGGTTGGAAACCCCTGTACCTTGGAAGGAGGAGCTGCAGGTTTGGGAACCAGATTTTTGTAGACGCTTGGGACAATGGTGGTGGCTTTGTTGCCATTTGCCAGGTGAGAAACAGGTGATGTAAATGCAGCTGAGAAGGCGGCGGCAGGATCCTCTTTTGAAACCTTTTTGATGACCAGCATCTTGGTAGGTTGCTTGGCACTAGGGGGGTTTTCTGTAAAAATAAACCAAGAAATGTTCTGAAATACAAACATTCAGTTTCATAGCAGCTTCAATTTATTACTCCAGTTTCTCCCCTCTCAATCTTAGATGTTACACTTCTGGTTTTGAGACTGCCATCAGCTGCTCTTCCGTTTCAGCTGTGAGCAAAGATACTGGATAAGGATGCCAAAGTCCAGTCTTTTTTCCATTTAACCACAACAGCTCCCTTGAAGCTGAAGGGAAAAACCTACAGGGACATCAGCCAACAGCCTTCCACCATACTTACAGGAATCAGAACAGATATGAGCATCTCTTTTGAACAACCACAGACCAGCTTTGTTAATTCACTAGCACAGCAAAAATGCTTTACCTAACTTGTATCTCAAAAGACACCATGCTTTTACAAACAAGCACAATTAATATTCTTAAGGTCAAATCAACACACTTGCAGGAGCAGAACAACTTAAAGCCAGAGTAATAATATAAACAGCTAAAAGCCCCATAAATGTTAGCTGCCATTATTTTTTGAGCAGCACAATAGCCATCTGACAAACGTGCCTGAAGAATACAATTTGCTACCAGAGCAAAAAGTGGTTCTGAGGTCTTTGGTTTGTATTTGTACTACTTACAATACTTATTTGTATTACTTTGTATCCAACCCTACTAATCTAGGTACATTCTAACTAGAGATTAACAATCAGGTATTTAGTCACTAGGACTGGTACCCAGTTTCACTCGATTGTATTTTAAGGCCTAAACTCACATACCCCATCAGAATTAAAAGCAGTCCTATTCTGAGCTTAAAAAATATGAAATAAATCCAAACCACAGAATTATGACAGTTTTGTGGTATTTCTAATAGAAAGATCACAAGTCAGGAACTAATGCCCAGCTCACCCAATTCTGCTCTGCCCTTCCAAGTGATGTCTGCATGAAATTGTAGCTGCAGCCAGGCAGGAAGCAAACACAGAACAGTGACTTTTACTGCCATCAGACAGTTGGGTTTTTTTGTTTGTTTGGTGAGGTTTTTTCTGACAAGCACAGTTTCAAGTAGACAAAAAGGCCAAAAGATTAGTGAAGACAGTGGGAGGAAAACAACCAAGGAGAGAAACTTGCAAACTGCCTGCTCCACTGTCTTTATAATTTTTGAGTGAAACAAATAGCATTTTAACACTGGTTATGACTTTCTTCTTCAGCACCAGCATTCTGTACAGTGATGTAAATACCTTTACCTACCCCATACTCCAGAAGGTGTTCCTAAAGGTTTGTTCTGGTTGTTGTGTCTTCCAGCTTCTGGATTCAAAGATGGCTGTAAAAAGACAATGCAAATGAGTGCATCATTGTATCACATGTAACGACAACAAAATCAGTATTAACATATTATTATGCTTCTAGGTTCCCAGAGTACAGCTAGATTTCTCTGAACAGCACCTGAATTAGAAGAGAGTGCTTTGTTACAAGACATCTAAAAGTCAAGTCTGTATTCCCCTTGGCTTCTGCTGCATTTCTAACAGAACTATCAGGATCAGGATAGGCCCTTTAGTCTTCTACTATATGATTAAGTGGATTTCACCAACCAACACACATAAGATTTAGGTACTTAATCAGCAGCTCAAAAATATAGAACAGAATCCACATCATTGGTGTATGAAGACTCCAATTTTGTTTCCAAAATATTTTTATACAATAATTATGCATTAACCAATTACAAAAAAAACCCCCACCCACAACCCAAAATCAATAGTAGGCTCCTAATGTCACGGAATAATGAATATATACACTATACATTTACTGACAGAAAAATCTACATGTAAATTTATGTTAAGCTTTGGACTCCTTTTCAGGCCTACACTGCACACAGACTCACTGTTCTGAGCAGACTTACCTTTGATTCAGTATCAGAATTCAAGTTTAGTGGAAAAACTAAGGACGTGTCCAAGCTCAAAGCAGAGTACAGAAAACCTAAGCATTCAATCACAACTGTTCTTGATTAGCTACTTCTCTTCCCCTGTCCCAAATAACTTCAGTTCAAAATAAAGCCATCTTTTTCCTCTTTTTAATGAATTCTTCATATGTTAGTTTCTATAGTGACAGCATAAGTCTCTAATAATGAGCTTCTGAAATAGTAGGCATTCCTGTTCTATAAGAGTTAGGAAAAAATGTCACACCATAGCAGAAATTCCTGCCTCAGACCCTAGAAATCTCTCTGTTTCAGTGCTCCATTTTTTAGTTACAGGTCAGTTTCACAGCAGGGGCACTCACACCACAGGAGAACTTTGACTAACAGCCTGTTTTGCAGATCTTTAAGGAAAAGTGTTGCCACCATCCACCACACAGGCTTACCAGCTGCATAATTAACCACAGTATGCATTAGTGTCACCACTATGGCAAAAATAATGCAAGAGTTATTTAGCAAAGCTTGCTACTGGGCAGTGTGTGGTATTATCATTTAAAAAAAAAATCATGGGAAGTAATCAGAGAAGAAATATCCATGTAGTTGGGAAAAAACTCTCCAAGACACTGATGAAGTTGTACATGAAAGATTTAGACTAAGATAGACTACAACAGGGCACGGTGGTAGCAATCATTACAGTAACTCTGCATTTCAACAGGCTTTTGACAGTCTAAAGAACAAGCTTATAGAAACCCTGAATTACAGTATTCTTGAGCAATCAGATTAACAGAAATCTACACACAAGCTGTATCACTGCTCTCCAGGTGTTAAAACACCCTGTGATGCAGGCTACCACTCCCAGCAGAAGCAGTCCAACAACAGCATGCAATCATTCCCCAGGTGCTTCACTGGAGAAAAAAACCCGGCAGCTTAAATTAAACGGGCTCCTGTGGTAACCTGAGTGTAGAGTCCAAATTTTGGGCTGAAGCAGCTATGTGGCATTCATGTTTTAGTCCAACTTCTGACTTCCTGAACAGAAGTGGTACCATCAAACTGCCACAACAATTTCAGCTGTAAACAGTCTTCCAGAGAGAAAAGCTGAATAAGGGAGCAAAAAGCTCAAGATGATACACTTAAGTGTGCACACTATCAGCAGAAACTCTCATTACAGGGGGCACCAACAGCTTTAGCACTGAAGACAAAGTCAGAGTAATTGCATTAGGTGAAGGGACTGAGTTACCAGAACCTTACAGATGATATCGACCTCGTTACACTGGTCAAGAAGAGCCAAGAGAGACAGCAAGAAACAAGATGCAAAAACCACAGTATCTGGTCTGATAAAAATAAAATTCTCATCAGGGGACAGGAGGAAAATAATTAAGTTGGTAAGAGAATGCAGAAAAAGCACATATATCTCAAAGCATTTGCATTAAGGAATGCACATGGTGAGGATGAAAGCCATACGCCCAAATACTATTTTGTGAAGTCTGGAAAACTCAATTCCAGCAAAAATAGAGCCAGATGTAAGAGACTATCACACTGATATTGCCACGTCAATCAAAATGCTGGATACAAAGAAAGCTGATGAACTGGAGACACCAACAGAAGAAATGGCTCAAGAAACCGCGACCCACAGATAAGCAGAGAGATAGAAAAATATCTCTGATAAAAAAATACTATTCCAGAAGGTTCAAGACAGATGGTTGCAAAGGTCTGAGCACATGTCATGAACAAGCTTGGAAAGGTTATCACAAACACCAGCATGTACCAGAACACAGGAGACAGGAACAGCAGGCAGAGCAAAGATAAGCTGAATCAATGTACTTAGGAGAGAAAAATAAAAGGCTTTGTAAGCAAAGCCACAAAGTCAGTACAACTGCGCTTCCTGTGGCAGACTGAAGTGTCACCTTTTGGGTTTCACTGAAGATCTGGCTCATGTGTTACAACACTGTCTTCAGCTCACAATAACCATTTGGCAAAATATAGTAAAGTGCCAAACCCAGCAATCCAACAGGTCGTCAAATCCCGAGGCCTCTGGGTACCAATTAGCACCCTGTCAGCACTCGAGTAATTTTGTTAAATCTGGCTTGATGTGAAACATGGAATGGAGAGCAACCCTAGATCCTGGCCACCTATCAGTGCTAATTAAAAGGAGATCTAAAAAGCCACTTCTCACAGCTGCCACTTCTAGTGAGAAGCCACACACTTACAAAGTCTTCTTCCTCAAATTGCAATTGCTCTTTATCTTCCTTCTTCTCTTCCCTGGATTCAACAGGCAGCTTTTCTTGAAAGGCGGAACTTTTCCGAGAATGGAAGTTGCCATTCCAGTGGCGATGAACTCCACTTCCTCCTCCACCACGCTGGTTCCCGCCATCATGGCCCCGTGAGGGACCATGCCAGCCAGGCTGACTGCCAGAAAGCCCAACATGAGCTCCTTTAGAAACACCAGAATCTACAGAATCGTGGCGGAGAAGGGACGGCTGATGCCAGCAGTCTAAACAAAAGGAGATAAGTATGCAAATAAAAAGAGTCAACACAGCGTGCAGAATACTGGAAATACCAGGCTGTTTGTCTTGTTGTTATGTCAGTGTTCACTAAGTCAAAGTTATTAAGCTACTGTGTGATTATATCAGAAAACAAACGAGGCTACACAATGCACATACAGCTACCACAGCCACCCCTTACTGCCTGAGCACACGATACAGGAGACGAGAATAGCACAAGTTCCTTACAGGATGTTTTGAGAAGAGAGAGTTGTGCAAAGTGCTCTTTGTATTCTGCAGAATATTCCAAAATGTTTGCTCACAGGTTGTGCTCTGATCCTGCCTACTCACCTCCCGCAGTTCGGAGGGGCCCATTATTGAAAAATCCATCAGAAGAGTTGTGTCTCCTACGGCTCACCCCGAAGCGGCCTTCTCCCCGTGGAAGATGCTCTCCATGTTTCTCAAAGGTGGCTGCAGGGGACTGAGGTAAGAAAAAGGTGATGTAATGAAGCATTCCTTAGGGGACTCCAGGAGCCTGTCAGTCCAACACTGACATTTTGTCAAAGGACAAAAAGAAACCCCCAACCCAGATTGCTGTACCAGTTTTCAATACAGCATCCACAGCTGCACTGCTCAGCCAATGACATCAATAATCACGTGAACCCCAAACGGAATGGCACACAGATCAGTGCATCCTACACACAGAGAATCTGTTATGCTAATCTTACCAGGTGTCTTTGCAAACACATACTTTCTACAAAGTTCGTTTAAGAACTTTGATACGCTGGTGCTCACTCATTCACTCTCTGAAGACAGAAAAGCAAAGGGGGATGGAGGATCCAATTCAGAGATTCTCATCCAAGTTAAAGCACTTTTAGGCTGAAACAACTATGATGCCATAGAAAACATTAATGCTTCTGGCATCAAGATTCCAAAGAATCTTTTACTCTTCACTTCCATTTATAAAAAATTCAGAGGTTTATTTTACAAGGATCAAATATCCTGAAATTACTTTCATCTCCTATTTAAGGGTGGAGGTGAAAGTTGTGTTCTTACTTGTTCACCAATGTCCATCATGACCTGGTTTGCTAATAAAATGTTTTAAATGTTTTGGGCTTCCCCCAGCTCCCCCCCGCCATCCTCAAGCAATGCAAATTGTTAAAGTCCTAGAACAGATTTCCTGGGTCAACTTAAGCTGCCTCTGGAACCAGCTTTAAAAAGAAGATGGCAGGCAAACTGCCCAACTGTCCTCGTTCTTTTAAGGTTGTAAAAAACTAGTAAGTCTTCCTGAGTTTGGAGTTAGAGCCCAAGGGCTTATCATCAATCTACTACTATGCAAGGGTCAGATTATTTACATAAGTCAAACCCAAATTATATTCTGCATTGCAAATAAGTGGTAGCTCAGGTCCTGACTCCCACAGATCAGGGTGATTTCTTTAATGATTTTCTACTTGGCATCCCACTAAAGTTTCAATGCAAAGACACTGAAGTACTTCCATAGCTGAACATAAAGTTGTTTTTTTTTTTCCTCCTCATTTGCTAAAACAAAGACAAGAAAAATTATTTTCACCTTAGTAAGTCTGCAAAAGCATTGATAAAAAAAAAAATCCACAAGAGAAATGAAAATTAAACAATTTAAATCCAACAAAAGACTGGGGGAATATTTTGCTTTTTGTTCTTGTCAGCTTTAACAGAAGGTGGCTGTACTGACGTTACCTTGGTCGACTGTGGCGTTGAGAAGTTAAGCCAGGCAGGAACAAAGTCATGCTGCGCCATTTAGGTCCAGTGTCTCCCTTCAATAAAATGAGGCATCAAACCTCATGGCCAGGATCTGTAAATGAAAAGAACAGTCCCTAATTGTCAACTTTGACAAACTGAAATAATACTATAATTTACTTCCCAAAGCTTGCCCTGCATGAATAGGGGGGGAAAAGTGCTGTACTTTTTCATCCTACACTTAAGCACTGTTTTTTTTATTGCTTACTTTGTTCCTCTGTCTGAAACAGGTAAGAACTAAAACATTCCCAGTTACTTCCTGTTTACAATTAACACACCCATGAAATTCATGATAGGATGGGCGTGGAGGTGAAAAGAAAACAGAGCAAAGAGCATACACAAGCCATACAATGTGACAGATTTTGGGGTAGATTCCTTCATTGCTCATTGGCTCAGTTTACAAAGGGGTGGTTATTGCATGTTGTATTCCAGAGGCTGCAAATCAAATATGACCAAACCGGTGGTGATGATGATAGAGACGTTGAGAGATCAGAGACCTGAAAGACAACTGTATGCCAGTTCCTGAACCCCCAAATTAAAACTGTAAACTGTATCTGCTGTCATAACTGACAAATCAAATGGCTAGAAACAGAACACAAGCTGGTTGAAGGATCAGTTCTGGTTGAACTGAACACCAGCTGAGACATCTCATTGAGGAATCTGAAACCAACTGTTCTTTCTGAGCAACTTCCACTGCTAAAACCAATGAAAATTCCATCATTGCTCTGCACAACTGAGCAATATATATATATATATATAAAACTGCTCCATACAACACTGCCTGTTTGTGGAAGGTTCACCAGCTTATTCTTTTGCCTCATTTTTCAACTTTATCTACAACCAAGTCAACACCATGCAAACAAAGAAAAAAAGTACATATGATCACTTACCCTGAGTTTGGCCTCTGCAGTCCAATGTCCTCAGTTTCTGTGCTTCACTGACCTTCGAGTTCCTTCCTTCTCCAGTATGCTGTAAGTCCAGCCTTGAGGCAACAGTGCGTCTCAAAGCAGAGCACGAGAGGCCGCACTTGGTGCCAACTGTGCCCTTCACCCCCTCAGCTGCTCATTTTAACCTCTCTTTGCACTCTCACTACAAAAAAAAAAAATACCTAAGAAGGTAATTTATATCTAAAAAAAAAAAAGAGCCGCCACCACGTTCACCTCATGAAATTTCCTCTGGTTGTGGTAGTAGAGAAGCCAGCCTTTACATTACAAAAAGGTTTGTCAAGTTTGCATGACAACATTCAGAGCAACACCATGGTTAATACTGAACAGACACACTCACGTCTGCTGGATAATTCATGATCTGCAGCAGATCCACCTGAACACTCTGGAAAAAGGACGATGTTACATAAAAATGCTTTTGCCCCAAATGCTGAGATCTAAACAAGAAGCATCTGCCCAAGTGCTCTTAAAATATAAACTTCATTTTTATCACATCTGCTAAAAAAAGGTATAGTATTTTAAAAAAATGAATGTTAGGATATACTCTGGTCTTCACGTAACTTGGTTAACGCTCCACAGAGCTAAGCAATACTTGATATAAAGCTCAAAAGCAGGCACAGATTTCAATCTTCCCCCTTTTCACCATTTACATGCCGAAACATAGATCACATGAACAAAAAAATGCCAGGTCCAAAAATAATCTCTTCTACTCTATTTTTTTTTTTTTTTTTGTAGACTGGATGCTGTTTTTAAAAGGACACAAGTTATTCCACAAAAGCTTCTTGTTCTATAGTGGAGAGTTCACTTCTGGGTCATAGTCCTCTTCCATCAAAGAGGTGAGACAGGAACTGTAGTCACTATAAAAAACAGAAAAACCTCCATCAATACAAGTGGCAGAAACATGACAAAGTATGACAAAAAACAAGAACAGAAGGAGAAATGGAGCAATTATAGTGCAAGTGCCAAAAGCTATTTGATCTCAAATCAAAACAAAAGCTGAAATAATCTAATTTTAAAGAAGGAAGTCCCTGAAAAGGGCATTTTTGCTTTTAAATTATCATTGTTTCCCAAATTGAGTTTATAAAAGGGCAATACGAACAATCTGAATCAGAATAAAGGGAAGAGCAGAGAAACTGCATGCAGCTGATGGAAGGGATTCCCCACTTCATAGCAATTTTAAAACCTGCTGCCAAAATACCAGCGAGACTCCAGGCTGCAGGTAGGCTCGGCCATTCCACGTGCCTCAGCTCCTCTGTGCACCCACATCATCCATCACCTGCTCCCACACAGCCCGACTCCCAACACCCACTATTCCAGTAACTCTTCCACCAACACAAAAACCGTGTTTTTCTGCTATGGCCTCTTTCTTTGAACAATCTTACCTAACCAGAAGCAAACAGAAAGGTTCACTGCTCCTGAAACATCTGCAAAGTTTTATTACTGTTTTGATGCCATCAACTGTTTTTCAGGATCCCTTTAGAAATGCCTTATTATGCCTTTATATTTAACTTAGAGTTTGTTTCCCGTGTTTGGATAGGGTTCCACTCTTTGATCAGCTGGGGGTTTTGTTGCACTCGTTATGCCACTCTTTACTCTGCTACGCATGTGGCTTGCTTTTTTTCTTTTAAAATTCTTAAGATGGTTTTAATAGAGACTCAAAATAAACATACACAGGGAATAGTAAAAAAAAAATATAAAAAATACATCACCACCTTTTCATCCTCTGGCTCATTCCCTTTAATAAACCCCCTCATCTTCACAGTTTTTTTTTCTTTCAGGGACTAGATGTTGTTGTTGTCCTGGTTTGAGCCACACAGGACTAATTTATCTTCTAACACCTGGGAAAACTGCACTTTTTGATGACTGTAGTGTCTGAATTTGTGAAAATATTTACTTTATAGCCAACTGTGGTATGTGGGTTTCAAGGTCTCATTGTTTTCAAGTTAGCCAAGTGCAGGGACAAGGAGAAGAGTGACCCAGGCACTTGACTAGGGCTGGTATTTCATATCATGAACCTCACATCCAGTATAACTTAGAAAGTCTGTAGAGACGTCGTCTCTTTTCGATGATGACAATGGTCCTGAGAACTCCAGTGCTGGACCCCTTAGCCCTTCTCTCCTCCCGAAACGAAACCACTCAGTGTCCCACATCTGCTGTCACTGCTGGAAGCACACAGCTTCCTGCCCTAGAGTGAGCTGAGTATAACCCCAGTACATTTGATATTGGTACTGGTATGAGTATAGTATCTTTAGTATTATTAACGTTAATCACCTAGTCTTATTTCTATTAAATCCGTTTATATTTCAGTCCTCAGATTTCCTTGTTTTTCCTGATTCCCCTCGCTGGTTGAGGAGGGGTTGACAGAATGATTGTCCAAACAAGAAATTGTCTGGCTGATAAAATGATTGTCCAAACAAGAAATTGTTGTGGGTTTCTCAAACCATAACAGTTGTGCTGGGGTGTTTGGAAAGAGGGAAACATTTTTGCACCTAAGTTGTGAGCCATGATCACCTTTCTGCAGGTAGAATAACAACCACCAACCTCACAATCCCTACAAACTACCAGCCAAGTTGAGGCAAAACCAGAATGAACATGTCCACTCCCAATACTGACCTGAGAACTTTCTGAGCATCCCACCCCATATCACAAGTTAGTAAGTATCACACACCACAAACAAAAGTGCAAGAAGACCTCTATCAAGACCTGGTTTTGTATTAAAGGGTAATTTTTTCAGTGTGTTTAGGGCCATGCTGGAACATCTGCTGCAGACAGAATTGTCTTCCCATCACCATGAACTCAGCACAGGTACAGAACTCTTGTAGATGTGACCTTCTGAGGTTGCTACCAAACATTTGAGCAGTAAGTAGAAGATAAAACAGGGACAAAATCAATGCAGTTGAATATGTTTCAACAAGATTCATTACCTTCTGAATAAATACACTTTTCAGAACAAACTGTATAGGAATTAAGCCATGTCAAACTATTGACAGAAGCAAGTAATGTAATTTAAGAAGCTGATTTAATGAACCTTGAGAATGATTCAGAGGTAAAAAATGGACCTGAAGAGAGCAAAAAGCCCATGCAGAACTTTCTCTGGATTTAAGGGTATCTAAATAGATGTACACCACAGAATTACAGTTTTGAAATAGGAACTAGGTCTGAGTATACAGCCAAAATAAAAACACCACAGAAGTACAATACCCAGGTTCCACTTCACAAAACAGGTTCCCAATAACTTTGGAAAAGGAAATGGAAAAGGAAAGCACCCCTACATCTATTAATATTTCAGCACAATCAAAACCAAGGTGAAAATCTTTGCAAAACCCCAACCACCAATTTGCAGAAGATTCAGGTCTCTTAAGCAGCTATTTTGCTATCACTGTCAGTATCAGTGAGCAGGCCAGGTCATTACAGAGCAGCACCTAACATGCACATAGACAGGTTAGTGCAACCCTCAGATCAAGGCTCACAAACATTCAGCTTGCACAGTCAACATAAATTGGGTACTGCTGATCAAAAAAACCCCCTTTACATCTGTTAAAGATCTGTTAAAGGACTGACTCACACATCATCCCAAAACCTTCTATCAACTATTTTGATTCTCCAGTAGCCTTAATTCTAAGGCAATCACACTGGGGGTGCCACAGCTACCGGGAGGCTCTGCACTGAGGTTGCTGTAAATTAAAGCAAGAGGCTTAAATTAAGCTCCACAGAAGACACTGCAGACAGTAGATGCAAAGTCCTGTCTTGAGTCCTTCCAAAGCTGTGTTTCCTGATATGAGCCAGGTACTGAAGGCTACACAGCCGATACACCATCCGCCCACAGAGCCCCAGCCGGCTCTAACTCAATAGGCACATGCACTGCTCTTCAGTCACCGCCTTCCTGCGCAAGCAGTATCACAAGAAGAACAAGGAATGTGACATTAAAATGCAATACTTTTTGCTAAAGCAAAAAACTTGTGGTTAGACGAAATGTAAATTTTACTACTACTTAAAGCCTCCAGTCTCCAGGATTAGCTCATGTGCAGGTGTTACAGCCCCCTCTCACGCACGCTCCGAATCCTGTCCAACATTACACCTTCAATCTAAGACCACTTCCATAACCTACCATACCTCTGACAACAGTAACAGCACAAAATCATAATGGGCAAGACCCAAAGTCTCTCAATTACCTTCTCTGACAGCAACCTACAATAAATTCTTAAGGGAAAAAAAAAGTGCAAGAACAAGAGTGAATAACATCTGAGCTCCCAGGATACCTCCTCAGACTTTTAAGCCAGAGTTTGTAATATAGTTTATTACCAGTCAGTGCTTCTACGTAAATCTGTTGACTTTTTTTTGTTTTTGGACACATTTATACATTTTTGCCTCCCAAGTGAGAGGGGACACAGTTTACTTGTGCTTTGTGTAAGTTGATGTGTGGCTATAAAAACGTCAGACTCCATCCAAATGGATGTGTTCTTCTGCCACCAAAGTGCCTGTCCACATTCTATTCAGTTTTTCATGATACATTCTATTCATACATTCTATTCAGTTTTTCATGATTTTATACATGATACATGTACTAATCAAGCCATCCCTCTTCCAAGCCAAGTCAGACCACTTGTGGAAGCTTTCTCAACACCGTTCATCATCCCTACTAGCCTTTACCATGTCTTTTATATACAAAGTCATCAAAACTGCATAGTGTGTTCAAGAATTGGGAGCATGACTAATGTAAACAGTGGGAAAATTGTGTCTTTTGTAACCTTTCCTCCTAAAATCTAACATTGCCTTTTTTTTTTTTTTTTTTAAAAAGATATTTATTACTACACAGAATTGAAATGGCCTTTACTACCTACTCAATAATGAACAGAGCAAAGATATGCCTCAAAGTGTAGGTGGGGTCTTTTTTCTCTGGTCATGCACATAACCATGTGTGTGGAACAAACACACATTCCCCTGAAGGCAAAGTTCCCAATTCTTCCCATGCTGCATTTACAGTTCGGTTGAACTGGTCTCTGCTTCACTACGGAAGAGAGCAAGGACAAAGATCATCCCAGTAGCCACTCCCAATTCCAGGGAAAAACGCAAACAAAACCACTCATCAATATAAATGTAATTAATTATCTCTCTCCTTTTAAAGTAGTTCAAGTTTGAATTATTTCTGGAAATAAAAAACAGAAAAAGACAATAATATCACTAAATGATACATTCCATAAAGGTAAAGGGACCTTTTGGAACAATGAAATCTTAATTCATTACCTTTGGTGAAGAAAAAAGGTTGTTTGTCAACTATCCCAAAATATCTCCCCCTGTACTCAGCACTGGTGAGGCCACACCTTGAGTATTGTGTCCAGTTCTGGGCACCTCAGCACAAGAGAGATATCGAGGTGCTGGAGCGAGTACAGAGGAGGGCAACGAAGCTGGTGAGAGGCCTGGAGAACAAGGCTTATGAGGATCGATTGAAGGAGTTGGGGTTGTTTAGTTTNGATGAAAACGAAGAAGTCTTTGGCAAGTGACATAAAGCATGAAACTCTGTGTATCACTTGTGTTCCACTTGTTAAGGGTTCTAATTAAACTAAAAAAAATAATTCCAATTATCATTTTTTACACGTTGCATTAAAAAATGTTTTAACTGTTATTTCTTTACAACTTGTTTTCATACGATTTTGTTGCTACAAAAGTACTTTTCTCCCTTGCTAAGTGCTTACGTTTCACATCTAAATATCCTTCACCATTTTGTTTAACATGCAAGTGGAAGGAGTGCTATTTGTCATGGAGTCAAATAAACAAGTGTAAGTTGTCAGGTGCTTTTTCATATTATCAAATTTCTTTGAGTATTTGTCTAAACAATATTAAAAGTTTGACATGAGAACAGAAGAAGTGTAGAAGCAGGTTTAATTTAAAGAAGAGCCACAGACTACAGTGAGGAACATACATAGTCCAGGACAAACCCCCTCATCCTTTCATGTATCATTAATAAAGCATTTTTGCTGTGTTACAGTTGAATGAGTTATACAGTTGTTTTAATCCTCCTGTTAACTTTAATTTCTACTCCTAATGATAGACTTGACCAGAGTTAATTCCTAAACCAGAGAGAATTCCTAAAGCTTTGATTCTCAAGCTGAGCTTTCCATACATACTTGACAGTAAGAACCAAGGAGATATTCAATATGCCAAGGTCTATACTGACCAGAATGTAAGACTAAAGAGACAAACTAAAGAGAACCAAGGCCCCTGAGCAGCAATATGCAATTACTCACTGGGAGTGGAGCAAGGTGTTTCAAAGCTCCTAAGAAAATACACAGGTTAGCCCCATCAGCAGTGCGTTTTTCCTACTACTTCCTCTTCCGTCTCCTACTTTGGCCTACAAATAAGAGCCCAATGGGAAGAAAAAGCTGTCCCTAGACAAAGGATGGCCTGCCACACCATGCTGTTCTAGCACACCCCCTCTCTGGGAACACCTGGAACCAGGGCTTGTAACCTTCGCTCACGTTACGTACCGCAGTGCACACTTCTGAAGCAGAGAAGTTGGACTGGATGCTTTTTGTGTCTCAATGTTCCTCACAAACCTCCTCAGGTCCCTTTCACCTCTGCTCTTTACCTAGAATCCTATTAATTACATTAATTCTATTTCTCGTCTCCTGCGACAGCAAATCAAAGACTTGGAGCCTCTAGCAGAAAGCCAGCATAAAAGTAAACTTTCCCCCTTCGTTCTACATTTATCAATCCAGCTAATAGCAGCTGTTAAAGGTCACAGAGACAACATCTGTCTATCTCTGCCACAATTTCAGCTCACTTCATTGCATTTCTGTATATTTCTCTAAACAGAACATGTTTACTTAAAACAAAAAAAAAAAAGTAGAGATTTGTTTTCCTAACCATCCAACTCAACTTGGGATTTCAGTAATGTTCCTACAGACCCAGTGTCAGCTGGGTTGCAAAAGCATTCAGAAAAATTAGTGAACAATTTAATGGATGCATAAGGCAGAACAGAATTTACTTCCCTCATCAGTTTTCTTTCTGCACAGCTCTTTTAAAGTAATTTAATCAAGCAGATACGCCTGAACTTACACAACAGACCTTTCCACTTAGCCACACTCCAGAGTAGAGGGTCATTTAACAGGTGTGTGTTAGTTTATGATAAGGAATAAACAGCACGTGCACCCACTAAAGTATTACGTCTTTCAAAAAACTTGTTTCATTCACAACCTGCACAGAAATAGCAACTCACAGCCTGGAGCCCAGCATAGGAGGAGTCAAAAGCATGGTACAGATCTCCTTAAGGATACCAAAAAGGCACAAGAGAAATTTCACTACTCTGTTTTCCAAAAAAAAACCCCAGAACATGGCTTGGTCTTACTATTATTAGAAACATTTTATTAAGATAATCACATTTGGTTGCACAGCTCTTTTAAAATAATGTAATAACAAAGCTTGCTTCAACCTCACATGCATCATTAGGCCTTCCCTTGAAGGCACAGGTACAGCATTACTAGTCCAACAGTTGTTAGAGCAACTGGTGAGCTACATCTTCACAAGGTGAGATAATATATTTGCAGCTAATGGCATATTCACCTACAGAAAATATCTACAAAACAAACTTATATTTTGCTTTCAGCTTCCATTAATACCATTGTCTAGACTCTAGACACACCTTCAGTCTGTCTACATGACAGAAACAGAGCTACCTTTTGAGAGGCCAAGCGCAGACGTTCGGCCGGTAGCGCTGACACACCGGAGGTGTTGTGCACAACCCTAACACAACTGCTGTCACTACTTGTTTCTTTCCATTTTATCAACCAACCACCACCCCCAAAAACAGCTACTTGAATATAAACGGGCAGTTCTATTACCTACAAATACAACCTAAACAAAGTTTTCCACAGTATCTGGCTACTGAAAAATCCTGCATCACTCCCGCAGGATTTGATGGAATCATGAAAACACGAGCCCATTAAAACACTAAATGATGGATTAAAATGTTAATCATGTACCAACCCAAAACCTTCCCAGATACAGACAGATATTAAAAGTTCTTGTGAAAACCAGCTATTACAGGAAGATTAACACCTTGTTTTTCAAGTTTAAAGCAAATTAATCCATCTTGCAGAATCATCAGAACTGTTTTGTGTTCTAGAAACAACACTGCAAATCTATATATTCCAAGATGAAAACATGCCAGAAGCTTGTCCATACAAAATTTTTTCCAGAGTAACAGGCTGGGAGTGGAGGGAAAAAAAAAAAATCATTAACTGTTATGTATCTGACCACTTTTGCAAACCAGATGACTAACTTCAGTGAACTGAGAAGTGGTTAAGAAAGGTCCATCCAGACACTTGTATACCCTAAAACTCTTTTCCCTATTGACAGTGCTCCCACTGGCACCTCCTGCAGTACTGCTTCACAAACAACCTCTCCATTTACCTGCTCACTTCCCACTTCTCTAAGGTCACGCTGACCCGAATCCTGCCTCCTTCAAAACTTCTGGAAAAAATATATGTGCCCACTCAGCCACACACCTCACAAACCCTTAACAGTCTGGTTTTGTGAATACATGCTGACTTCCAGAATGCACCAAGGTCTGGCTAAGGAGACTATTTTTTTCTTTAACAGCAGTCAAAGCCAAGGGCATACAAGAGTAGCATAACCAAATCTCAGAGAAACATGACTATCACTGTGATGTAGAAAAGACTCTCCATCAAATAAGAAAACACTATTGACAAAAACATCACCTTTAGCAATGCTATTGATTAATTCTGCCTGCCCTTCCAGCACCAGCTGACACATGTTTCTGCCAGCAAGGCCACCAAATCATTACTGGGTCAACAGTACCAGGAGACCACAGCATCAGAGGCCAGCAAGCTTGTCTTTGGAAGCAAGCTGTATTGAACACAGAAGACCCAAAGCACATTTTGGATAAAAAGAAGGCATCTGGGGAACCTGTACAGAAGCCTGTATAAGATGGTAAGACTCTGAGCCTCAGCCAGCAAGTTTGATCCGTTATAACAGACCCTATCCAGTGGGGTTTGGTGAGTTTACTCTGAGTACACAGATAGCACCATTTTAAACATGTAAAATCCAAAAGGCTCAATTCCTTATAAGCACAGAATGAGAACAGCACAACCTTTCTAGATATTGTGCCTGCCACTCTTGGATGTTTTATACTGTACAGTCACTGGCAATACTGTCATCCCTTGTGCCTCTCTCCTGTGCCACTCAAGATTCCATTTCTCTTCAATGTCCCTTTAACAGTCTGTGGATGTTAGAGAACTGCAATATTTACCTGAAATATTGAAACCTGCTTCCTGCTCTGCCCTACTGCAGGAGGTAGGGTTCCAGGGATTGTACACACCTCTACTAAACAAGTATACCTACTGACAAAACCCAATGTATTTTAAATAGGGTTAAGTTTTAAATGTGAACAATGTTGTGAACTTTCAACCAGCTTCAGCATTTTATTACATAAGGTGTTTTAAATGTGGAGAGGCTGCTCTGCTAATTCTAATCAAATTGAAACATCTTTTTAGCTCTTGAAGGGAACAAAATCAAACATCCGTTTCGTAGTGCACTTTGATCTATGGACCTTTTGAAAGTATCTGAGGTCAAGATAAGGCTCTGCTCTGCCCCGAACATTAGAAAGCGCAACACCTTGTCATGGCTGCCTTTAAAGGTATCACCATCCTCCCCAAAACCTCATGACAGAATGACTGAAACCGCAACGAGGAGCCTATCTGTATGGTCTGCCCCAGGCCTTAATGAATAAAGTCACTTCTACCCTTCGGTAGCACACACCAGGATAATGTTCCTCATCATAAGGAAAGAATTGCAAATATGTAATTAGTGGCTTATCCCTCCTGCGTACTACATACCTCCTGCCTACCTGTCTTCCACAGAGGTAGACAACCTAAACAGAAATGAAGTAAGTAGTACTACAGTACCTTAAAAAAAAAAAAAGGGGATGGGTGTTTCCCACTAGGGGTATCTTATAACCTAGTATTTTACCGGTGTTACTCTCACTACTATAGCACATTTACACTAAAATATATTCAGTTTAGAGCTGAGAAAAACATATTTCCTTTAGAAAAGAGCATCGAATGCAACCAGACTATTCATCAAATATTTGTGTCACGGGAAGAGAGACCATAAATCAAATACAGGGAAGTACAGATCTGCATTCCAGATGAAGGATAAGAGAGTCGCAAGCATGTCACTCGCAAAGAAGGAAGAGAACTGAGAGTCAACAAAATAATACAGAGACCATTCTCATAAACAGTATTACAGTAATCCTTCCCCCTCAATACCATTTCCCCAGCCCTATAAGACCAGTACTACAAACTGGGGAGGGCGGTACATTCCAGTCAGAGGTACTTCCCACCCAAGACAACAGGCCAAGATGGAGGGGGGAAGACAGATGACTAATCTTACCCTCTCTTGGGTCGTTTCCAAACCATTTTACCTCCAAGACCAGAACAATAGGAACAAACTCCACATTAGTTTGTCTGTGACCAGGACACAACAAAGACATGCTCACTCAGCACTTTTCAGCATGTGTACAACACCTGCATTCCAGTGTCTCGAGCTTACCTTGTCTGCTAGGTTTTTCATTCCACTAGCTTCACACTTTCAGCACTTTCTCTAATTAGAGAAAGTATTACCAAACATCAACACAGAAGTTACTGAAGACAAATCAATTTAAAACAGGAGCTACACATATAAAATAAACTGCATAAATAATAAATATTCCACTTGTTTGCTCTCGGCTTAAAAAAAAAAAAAGAGGAACAAGCAATCCCTGACTAATCCTGTGATCTGATGATTTGCTGCAGCTGGTAGATAGATCCCTTTTGAATGGTCACAGTGTTTTGCTGGAGCTCTCTCTATGATCTAGTCTGTGAAACTCTTAGAGATAAAAATAAAGCAAGGAGTTATGGCCAAGGCGTTGTCCAGCTGGTTTGAGCTTCGTCCTTAGATCTTGCAGGGTATTATTGTGCTGCTGTTCTGCAGGTACACTGTGCAGGCAAATGACACTGAACAATGTCATTCTTCTGTCTTAGTGTCCCATAATAAACTAGGGAATACTAGGAAAACATCACAGGGGAAGGAGAAGGAGGGAATCTTCTGAGGTTACATAGTTTATCACCCCCTCCTGAGTTTTAAAAGGCTTTAGCTCTATCCTCTCCCATCAGATGTCTTTGAAAATAAACGAAGCAAAGCCTTCCTCCCCCACTTTGCACAGTCATCTTACTGGACTCTGTACAGTAATCCTAAGATGTCTCAAAAAATATCAGAAAAACGAGTTTGCTCCAGCATACTGGAATTCATTATGCAGCTACTCATACCTCCACTGGAATATTTTTTTGGGAGCTGTAAATCAAAAGAGATTAGCATTCCAGCATTCTCCAGCCTATCTCTACAATCTGTTTTGGTTATTCCTACAGCTTGGAAGCCTGTCCCCACACCTAATGCCTAACCTAAATATATTCTGCTGCAATTTCAACCTATACCTACTTGCTTTATTCATGATGGCTATGGCAAGCTGACTAACCTCTCTTCACAGATACCTTTTACAACACCTTTTCTCCAGACCAGCACCTCAGTACTCTCTGACTGAAAGGCAACCTTAGCAGGTGGCAGGGGTTTTTTTGGCTTTGCATTTTTTTTTTTCCCAAATTTTATTTAGGAGTGGCAGAGAAGGGGAACTCCTGTAGACCACCCTGCATCCCAGTACTGTTTGGCAGCAGAAAAAGGATATAATAACATATTCTGGGATCAAATACAATCATGTTTTTAAGAAACAAACACACACACCCCCCAACCACTCCAACTTTACCGTTGAAGCTACAAGCTTTAAAGTTCAAAGGACTGACAATGAAAAAAACCCTGACATGATCCACCTACCAAAGCATGACAGCTTGCAGGCAGTGACAGGATGTCAGAGCCAGCTTCCAGTTATACCTGCAGGTAACTTTTTTAAGCTGCTTTATAGATCACCTGCTGATGTCTGATGAAACACAAGCTGCATAAAACCATTCCAGAGCTAAACAATCCTTTTTTTTTTATTATTTTTCCAATCCTCACTCAAGGGTTCTCTTTTCTGCAGACTTTATCTGCTTTACAGATCTTCTTACCCAGCCATGACTTTCCCAGAGTATGATACTATCACAAACTGAATTAAATACTTTTTGCTGAAGACCTACCACCACTCCTCAGCAGAATGGAAAAAAACTGCTTCCCTACCTTATTTACAATGCTCTTTTATATGTTCCAGTATGACAAGTGAATTTTCATGACAGTAGTGTTGCTGATTCACAATAATTTAGGAACCACTGCAACCCCTAGATGCTCTCCACGAGACCTGCTGTCCAGCCAGCCGTTACTTGTCTGCGTAAGGTACCATTCCTAAACACAGTAATGTGAACCCATCTACACCAAAATGGCTGAAATCAGTGCTATTGATTTCAGACCATTTCCTGAAATTGTCACGATCATATCAGCCCTGTGTTTAATAGGAATAACACTTCTATGTAGAAAAGTGAAAACACCAAACAGTCTGTGACCCAGGACACACTCCCTAATGAGAACATTCTTCCCTTTAACACGCCCAAGTCCTATCTTTTTCTAGATGTTATGAGGGGAAGTGCCGCTCAACACTTTTCATTATTCTGGAATTTTTCCCACCCCCACTGGTTCCGAGTTCCCTAAACACTGCAGGATAAAATTCCATAAGGCCCAGTCAACCTGAAGATATTAAAGTCATCATTAACCTGTTTCTGTACTTTAACTAGAGTTCAAAGTAGAGGAAAGACAGTTTTCCCAAACTAACAGTTGAGATTGTACCACATTGAATATTTTCAATCTAAGAGAGTTCCCTTCATTAGCATCAAAGGTCTTTTCAGACCACCTCACGTGAATCCTGATTAAACCCTTGATGACGGATGACACATTGGAACACAACGGCAGAACACTCCTTTCTGCTGAAAAGCTGAAGACCTGTTGTAATCTTTACCATTCAAATTCACCAGCAACTTTGTGAGTATCAGTAATTTATATGTCCCAAATAATACCATGTAACCCCATGGCAGATTCAATCCTTTATTTAAAAGTTAATTGTTCATTGCAAACTGAAGATGTCAAAATTCCAAGAGTGATGCTCATTGCCACATGCCCTGGATGTTGCAACTACACTATGAGGGTCACACAGATACCCAAGCAAGTAGTCACTGCCACGCTAAACTTCTGCCCCTGATGCCAGTCATTCTTGGCTACCCTGTTACTATCTACCTCAACCTAGAACAGACACTGAAAACTGCTCTAAGGGAAATTAATTTAAAATTCTTAATTTCCTCCTGTGTTAGGAAAGAGGGGATTCCTAAAACCAAGGGCGTGCATTTGGACAACATTATATACACATGCACTCCAACATCACATCATGGAGGAGTGATGGTCCTTCCAGGGTGGAGAATAATTCTATGGAAACATTGAACTGGAAGCAACCACAAGATTCAAGAGGTAAAAACAAAAGAAAGACAAAGAAAAAATACATTGGCATTTGTAAATCCTAGAATTTCAGTAGCTCCTGGTGTTCCCTCTAGTGTATGATAGTCCCTGAGGCACAAGGTCATACACTGCAAAATATTTGTTTCTCAGTATCATTTATTGCAGAAAGCCTCAGTTATGTCTGGATGCACCAGTTCAAAGGGTTTTTGTTAAGCCAGACCTTGAAAGTGCAACTATTTCGGATTAGTCATTTTATGGAAGTGCTAACATCAACGCTTTGCAAAGTCTTTTTCCTGTTTAATTAGAGAAAGGCTTAAGAAGCATACAGCGTTAAAATTATTCTTCCGACACTTCCAAAGGCCAGCTAGAGAAGGCAGGAAATAGTTAAGCACAGTTTAATCAAGAAATTCCAGTTTGGAGTGATGCAGCCTGGTTGATAATATGCATGATTAATTTACCCAACGTGCTCCCCTTCCCACTTAATGTCATACTCATGGCCTCATCTCACCTAGAGATTTTAGGTCTGCACAGTGTTTGCACACACACGTATGGGGCGGTAGATACTTAGCCATAATCAATCTCTACCTAAATCCACTCCCTAAAATGTAAATTTATCTTCTGACCATACAGTAACTCGTTAAAGTTTGGCACATTTTCACAGGAACATATTAACTTACAGAACACAAGTTAAACAACATCCTGGCATTCAAGAAGCATTCTAAGCAGGACCACGTTTCTGCCAACTTCGCTGCTTTTCATCAAATCTGACACATAAAGGGAACAAGCACTTCAATTACTCTTACTAAAACAAAAGCCACGTACGATTTTATCCTGGTCACTCTGAAAGTGACAGTAAAACCTCTACTGTGTTAGCAGAACAACATCAAAACCACTTCTGCCTCTACAAGTAAATTAACATAAAACCTAAAAATCCCAAACAAACTTCCTAGGATACACACTACCTCACCAACTGCAAAATTCAGGAACTATGACCTTTCCCTGTATGAGTTTTAGCAACAGTCATCCCACGGTGGTGTTTTCACAAAGCCATAAGCAAAAGCTGTATCCATGCAAGAGCAGGCAGCGCTTTACTGCCAAGAGGCGCTCTATGTTTCAGCCCTACAGAACAGAGTCAGCCCTTTTCCAGTCTGTCCATACAGACTAACGAGTAAAGCGTGCCCCCAAGTGCGCTTCGGAACCAAGTCAATCCAGCAGCCACACAACTAACTTCTAACGCCCTGTAACACTGAAATTACATCATCATCATAATAAACAACCTTTCACTCTTAAGCCAATAGGTTGTGTCCATTTATTAAAGACAAGAACTACGTTGTCTGACACCCCACACTACTGAAGAAATTCAAAGATCCAACCATGGCATTTTTCTGTATTAAAAGTATCCCACAGCTCTTGAAATAATTTTCACATTTCATTAAAATGCCAGTAGAAGTTTTTTCTGCAGTGACTTACTTTCCTAATTTAAAACAGGAATTTCAAGAGTCAGTAGCACCATGTACAAAGCAGTCACATCTGTGAGACAAGGTGACCAAATCCTGCAAAACATCCTCAAAGTAAAGTACTCTTCCCAACATTTCAGAAAGCAGGCGCTTCCATTTGATTTGTTATACATCACATCTGCATTCTGCTCCTTTTATTTCTGAGACATCTGCAGAAAAAACAGGACTTGTTTTTTTTTAAAATACCATCTGTTCCCCGCATATTTTTGCTTTAAGTCCCAGTATGATATCTGCAATGGAAACTTGTGTGTCATATAGGATTAAGACTACAAACCAACCTACAAAGATATAAAAGTCAGAGGCTGCACTTCCCTAGAAAGAGCTGTTAAAAAATAAATTAAAAAAAAAAATTAAAAACCAGAATATTCTAAACACAAAACTTCAAGTTCTTCTTAAGGTACTTTTCTCTAGAAACTGTCAGAAAGAATGCAAGAGGGAAAACTGTTCTTTTTAAACCTGCAGATTTTATTTCATCCTACCACTGCCCTACACCTGTTTCCTTCCTCAGCCAGAGACTGGAAGTTGGAAACACCAGTCTCTAAAGGGATGAGCACAGGAAACCTTCCACCGAAATACCAGCTATATTCATTCACGAAGTAACATTTGCATAAGCTTTTTTCATAACCACCTAACATTTTCGTAGAAGCAGTGTCAATGTTACAGCAAACTCAGCTTTGACAGCTCTTCAAGTATCTCAGCTGTCTCCTCATCTCCATACTTTTGCTGTTCCCATACTGTGCTCAGTCACTTGCAGTTTCAAAGTACTATCAACATTACTAACACTTGTGTCACTCAGACCTCGGGGGCGGGGAAAGGGAGGCTGTCTTACCTGGTCACCTTAATATAAAAATCTTTAAGCAAGGCTCTTAAATAATTCTACCATGACTTACAAGGTTTTAAATAGCGACTGCTCCTCTAAGGCTGTTTTAAAACTCGCAACTTGTGCAGACACCCACCAACTGCTCTAAAACCGTTCCAAACCGGCTCATTACTAAACTAAATTCACCTCGCAGCCTTAATAAATGCATCTTTGAAATGCTAGGTGTGAACACGGCCGTTTTGGTCATGTCCAGCCACAGCCGTTTTCAGGGAAACCACCACCCCAGACCTTAGGCCAAAACCGGGCACAAAACACACCGGAGGCGCAGAACTCACTTTCACGACGGGAAGGAAAAAAAAAAAAGAAAAAGAAAAAAAGCCACCTCACGGTCAGGCCCGGCGCTGTTTTCCCGTGAGCAGATAACGAGTGGCACCTGACGAGTTTCCCAGCCACCGTAAGCCCCGGTGTACCCCCCCCCTGCCCGGGGCCTGGCCGAGGCCGGGGCTGCCCGCGGCACA
>VZTM01022399.1:368792-406411 GCA_013400555.1 Jacana jacana
TGCCCGGCCGGGGGCCGGAGGGGGCGGGGCCTGAGTGCGCGCGGGGCGGGGACGAGGAGGCGGAAGAGACACGCCCACCTGGCTTCCCCGGCGGCCACGCGGAGCGCTTCCCTGCCCCACCAATCAGAGCACCGCCCTCGTCACCTGCCGGACGCCACCGCGGACTACGCATTCCAGAAAGTCGTGCGCCCGCTCGCCACGCCGATCGGCCGGGCGCGGCGCCGCGGAGCATGCTGGGATTTGTAGTCCCGCATCCCGCCCGCCTCTCCTTTCCCTCGTGAGGGAGGCTCGCGGAGATCCCCGGAACCAGAAAAGCGGGAGCGGTTCCCGCAGTGCCCGTGGCCGCAAACAACGGGCTGGGAGCGAGCGCGGTTTTTGGGCTTTTCTGACCCCGGTGCATCGGGGACCAGTTTCCGCCCGGACCCGCACCGCCGGAGTGCTTCCCGGGGCACCGGAAGTTGCCGCAGCGAGATGTCTGCGGTTCCACGGGAGGTAGTAACGCCACGGTAGGGGCCCAGCCCCTGTTCCTCAGCCGGCAGCGCGGACGGTCACCCTCCGTGCCGTCCCCTGGTGACCGTCGCTGCCACCGTGTCCAGGCTTTGGCCCTCCTTCGACGAAGCAGCGAGACCTCGAACCGGGGAGCGAAGTCCGCCGGTGAGCTGCTCGCCCGTCCCGGTCAGTTTTGTGCTCCCCGCGGGCAGTTTACCCGCAGCCCGGGGTGTGAGGAGGTTCCCGTTCCTTTATGGATAAGGATCCTTGGCTTTTTTTTAACTCCACACGTGAGGAATCGGCTGTTTGTAATGTGTGTGCAGCCGTCTGGCCCGTGAAAAGGAGACGATCCATAAACCGGGAGCCTGATTCCGAGTTCTTTACCTGCTAATTGTCCTTGTAACAGTTATTACAACTCCAGAACTGTAGTTCACAGAGCTGCCCGAAACAAAATACCCTGTAATGGGGAAATAAGGACTGAGTGTATATAGTGTTGTATCTGATACACAGGTCTATACTGTCACTTAGCTTTGGACATAAGACAAACTCAGCCATCCATCCATTTCAGACCTTCTCCTGAATTTCTCTGTTTTAGGGCCTTGATAAAGCGAGTATGTTTCCTCTGGTACGACGATGCTGCTTCCACACACCTTTCAAAGTAAGTTTCTGAAGTCTTTTTACTGTCTTTTTGAAAGTAAAATAGCAAAAGGTACGACTGGAGCATTGGAGAAAAAGTGATTTACAAGTTGGAGTAGCCACGTGTTTATTGCTCAGCTTTTCTGGGAGAACTCCTAGTTTCTACAGCAGCAGCTTTTAGCAAAGCTAAGATAGTTCTTTTATGAAACCAAATTTTATTATCAAAGGTCTTTCCCCCCCTTTTGGTAGACTAGTGAGGGGATAGCAGCTAGTTTCTGGAGTGACCTTGCCTTGCTTCTGTAATCATTTTATAGTTTACTCTGGAAAGGACTGATATATCCTAACTTCAAAATGCCTAAAGAATGCATGCATGAGTGGAAGGACAGGCGGATATCAGAAGACTGGAGCTATGCTGTGAGGACAGGCTGAGAGTTGGGGTTGTTCAGCCTTGAGAAGGCTCCAGGGAGACCTTATAATGGCCTTCCAGTATTTAGAGGGAGCTACAGGAGAGATGGAAAGGGACCCTTTATCAGGAATTGGAGCAATACAATGAGGGGTAATGGTTTTAAACTAAAAAATGGGAGATTTAGATGAGATATGAGGAAGAAATTCTTTAGTGCAAGGGTGTTGAGGCACTGGAACAGGTTGCCTGGAGTTGTGGAGGCCCCATCCCTGGAAGTGTTCAAGACCAGGGTGGATGGGGCTTTGAGCCACCTGGTCTTGTAGGAGGTGTCCCTGTCTGTGGCAGGGGGTTGGCACTAGGTTATCTCTTCATGTCCCTTCCAAACTGAACCATTCTATGAATCTATGATATACAAACCTTTTGTAATGGGTAAGGTTTATTTACTCATAATAAAGAGCTTAGATGCTATTCATCAGATCACTTGTGAAAGCTGTATCAGTTTAATCAGTTAAGTTAAAAGCATCTGAAAACTGACAGGAAGGGCAGGTGGGATGTGACCTGGCCTGGAAAACTACTTGGTACAGTATTTCTTAGGTAGTTCAGGTAACTGTATATTTGTAAGCCTACATTGCAAAGTGTTCAGAACAAGTTTTATACTTGCAGCTCCAGAAGTCTACTGGTCCCAGACTACTACTTTATGGAAAGAACAAGACAACTTGGTCTTCTGTTGGCCTCTGTCTGCAACGAGAGGTGTGTCGTCTCTCAAGATCTCCAAGCCTCAACCCAGCATCAGTATATGCAACCAAGCTCCAGGCTTTTCACACCTCCCTCCCCTTCTTCAAAAAGAAAACCCCCAAAGAATCTGAGACCAAAGACTCAGGCGTATTGGAACGAAGTGTAAAATTGCTAAAGGATTCTCCAAAGCCAGCCCTTTACTTAAGCCTTGCGGGGCTAATTCCCTTTGTTTCTGTGCCACTGTCAATGGCTGTCCAAGGGACCTACTACCCAGAGCTGGCATTTGCTCAGATTACGTATGGTGCTGTGACAGTCTCTTTCCTAGGAGGAATGAGGTGGGGGTTTGCTCTCCCTGAAGACAGCCCGGCCAAGCCAGACTGGCTGAACCTGGCCAACAGTATAGTTCCTCCTCTACTCGCCTGGCAAGCCTTGCTTTTTAAAGATATCACTCATGGTGCAATAATGCTAGTAATGGCCTTGGGGGTAGTGCTACATTATGATGTTTCCCTTCTTCCTCCTTATCCCCGGTGGTTTAAAGTACTAAGGGTAGCGGGAACAGTGGTGATGGTATTATCATTATTAGCTACTATAACATTGAAGACTATTTCAGAGTATCAGCAAAGTGACAGCAGAAATAAATGGCAGAACACAAAATAATAAATCAATAGGAAAAAGCTGTTAATCTGCCCAAAGGGTTGAGTTTGAGAGTATTGAGTTCCAGAGGAAATTTGTTGACTTATTTGTGCTTCGAAATCATGAGATGGCAGTGATCAAGATGCTTATCCTCAGAGGAAACAAGCAGCTAGTTCAGGAGAAAAGGACTGTAAATAGCAATGATTTCTATGGCAGGCATGAGCCTGTCCTTCTCTGTAGAAGCAAGCATCACTCTTGAATGAGATGTTAACTGCCATATGAATGTAAAATGGCAATTCAAATGACACAGGCATGAATTGCTCTACACTGAATTATTAAAGTATCTGTTTAACTATAATGTGTGATAATGTTCTGTGGGGAGAACAACTTGTGTAGTCATAAACAATAACAAGGGGAAAGCAATTCTAGATTAACGTTTAAAGAAGCAGCAGAGAAATATGGAATGGTGTGTGTTCAGTTCCTGTGTTGTGGAACACAACTCTCCTCTGTCTTACTTCAGCTGAGAAGGTGCTGTAATCCCAAATGCTTCAGTGCAAGTCAGGTAAGAATGGACAGGGAAGGCTTGTTCGCAGTGGCAAGCCAAGGTCAGCACTCACCTAAAATACATCATCCAGATGCTGGATGGAGTGGGGAAAGCTAGAAGGGGAAACTGTCTTTGACAAGGTGCCACATGAGATTTTTGATAGCTTCCTACTCAGGCTTAATTAAATAAGAAAGGATACCAGGGCCATCCTCTTAGGTTTTGTTTGGACTTGGGGCTGCCTAGCTAAGGAAGCTGCACATGCCATAGCAGATCTACCACACTCCTAAATTAAAGTACCATCCAGTGATGATAGACAATGACATGACACAAGGACATACATTGCTGGCACTAAAGGATTAGATAATGGGATTGAAAGTAGTTTGTATCTTCTTCCTCAAAACTAATTGTATTTGAGCACCTGGGTTAGGTACAGATGGTTGTGTAGCCTGCAAACCCTCCATGATGGGTTTCAGTTATCAAAAACACTGGACTTTGTACTTCCATCCTCCTAACGCATCCTTTAGGGGAAGAAGATACAACCTAAGTCACATGGATTTTCTTTTCTGGCCTCAGCTGCTTCAAGAAACCTGTGAAACCTGTGTATGTGGGCATATTTACTGCAGGCTTTTTATCTTAAGTATTCTCTAAGTATACTATAAGATACAAAAAGAAAGCTGAAAAGTGACATCCACACACAATCTTGGGACCAATTTAGAAAATCCCCATAGCTCTTTTACAGCACTATTTGCTATTGTCATTCTACAGAGAATAAAGCACATACTGTCACTTGACGTTTATCACCTGTTCATTCTGCAAAGAACAGACTTCTAAGAAACCTGTCTGTCCTGGAGAGACGGTATTGCTGAAACACCAACTATGTACCCGAACTCTAACTTCTGTAAGCTGCTAACCTTTACATGGAAATAGCATCACACCTCTGAAACAGCCATGTATGTCAGTGCTCTCTGCATATAAAGGAAGTAAAACTGAGTTTGTAAATGAAAACAGTTGTTTCATTCTTTCTTACTTGGATGTGGCATTTTTTAAGATGGGCCCAGAGAGGAGTACTGGCTTTGGCTTGATTTGGGTATCAGAGACCATAATCAATCAACTTCAAAACTGCATTCAAACACGACAGACTCGACCACAAAATCTGGGAAACTTAAGTTCACACAACAGCAGACTCCCTCAAGCTCTACTAAACAGAAAATTTGCGGGTAGGGATCAGAAGCAAACTTCCAGCTCCTAAACCAACACAGGAGAGCTAACGTAATGTTTCTCAAATAGTTCACGAGGGATCCTGAAACGTAAAGAAGAAATCCTAAGAAGCGTTACCTGTCCTTTGATCCCAGAGAGGGCTGCACAGCACTGGGAAGGCAGACAGGCTGCCGAGAGGCCTGACTGATTTTACACTGAGAAGATAAATACGTCAGTATTTTACTACAGAAGTGTTTTACTTGCACCTTTCAAACAGTCAGCCTTCATAACCAATCTTCTCCAGTGTCCTACTGGGAAAATGGAATTCTCAGTAAAAGAAAAAGAAAAAAAAAGAGAAAAAAAGAAGAAAGTAGCATTTCATTCAATACAACTCATTATGACAGGAAAGCAACCTATTCAAATGTATTCCACAGTTCTGAAAAGGCATTTTATTATGAAAAACTTTTTAACACAGGCTTCAACTTGGGGAAAAAAAAAAAAAAGAAAAGAAAAGTTAGTTCACAGACATAAGAAATCTTTTTGGATTAAAAGCACACACAAGACTATAGAATAATAAGAGAAATAAATGCTCCATCATCTAGCATGTTCGAGCCTGGCAATCTCCCAGCTCTGTGTTAGGGTGCAAGACCTAGATTTAATGTACCTGCAACACTCACCTTGGAGACTTTTATTCATGTATTAATTTGTTAATTTTACACGGGGAATATTGACCTAGACAGCTCGAATGCTTCCTTGTCTACACACAGCAGGTTTCCCGTTTTGTGACATTCCAGTTGTGGTTTTGTGTTCTAGAATAACACTGTCTATCAAAGTTCAAGCAGCCTTATTTCAGACTCCATCCAAATCATCCACAGTGGGCAAAAAAATGCAACCACATCATGTAAAAAGCAACTTCAATGGCATTAATTAAATGGATCTAGAAATAACTCCAATCTCCTCGTAGTACTATTCTACTAAGCGTACCCAAGCTAAATACAAACTCCTGACAAAAAGCACTAATAGCATCACTTTAATGCTGAATGCAGCTAATTCTATCACAAAACGCTCCGTCTGCTCAAATTTTGAAGAGGCAGGATATGAGATTTACCAAGGATGAACCTGTGTACCTTGAGGACGAGCATGTATTCCAATGTCAAGTCTCGGCGTGTGTCACACCGTGTAAAAACACATTTAACTAAGGAAAAAAACAAGGGCAAAAGGCTTTCCCTGTATTTTTATACTAAAAGAAGCACTCCCAAACAGAACAGCTAATCCAATGAATAGCATTTCTCTTTAAATTCACCAGAGCTTATGCAAAAAGGAGCACTATTGTCATCACTTAGAAGAAAAGCCTGTGTTGAAGGGGAATGACATTATTAGAACTGTGAAAATAATCTTCCAGAACAGAAGATTCACAGCCACTCACCATCCATGGTAGTGAGGTGGCCAGAAAGTAAATATCCAATTCATATTTAATGCCCATCATGTCCAGCCACAGAAGAGAGCCTCAAACGCATCAAGGTCATACGTAGAGGTACCCAGTGTTCCCCGTCTGTTATCTTCTCCTCCACCAGAAAAGAACAACTCACACTAAACAAGTAGCCCACCTGCTCTTATCTTCTGGTAACTCCTAGCTAGCTGCCCATAGCAGCTTCCCTCCAGATTATAAGGCCAGCTAAAGATGCTAGTTTTGGTGAACCTTTGAGAGTTAACAACCTGATTAATGTCTCTAAGGAGCCGCAATGATTTCTTCAGATTTTTACAGGGCGTATTTGCCACTTACTTCAGCGAGCATAATCCAGTCATAAAAGGCATTTCTATTCCTAATAGAATATTTCCTGAGACAGCCATTGAAGAAGCCAATTTACTTTGAAGGGTGAGAGTTTTAGGAGTTCCTTTTGCTCAGGGAAAGTCCTCTGATCTAATTCTCCACTGTCTCTACCGAAACACCTGTGTTACAAGAGGTTTCTGGCCAATGAAACCAGAAACCCTAAGAGATAGATTTACTCATTCCTTGAATGAGTTTTCTTCTTTGTGTTCTACAGCATAGCTACACCTCCCTCGCAGCGGCTGGTGATCATGTTGGCAATTTCAGTCCAGCTGTCCATATGAGGGTTATAAACTTCAACAGAGTCAGAGGTTACCGGAGCAGCAAAATCATGGCTGGGAGCTCGGCCTCCCAAGGCATAAAGAAATCCATTCACAGCCACAACACAGACACCAGCTCTTGGTATCTTCATCGATGCAACTTCAACCCACTTTTCCTAATGAGAAGGTGAAAAAGTCAACAAGTAGTTTTAGAGTGAGCCCTGATTCTGACAAAAGTAACTTTTAAAGCTTAAAGACTGAAACATATACAAAGACCCCTATGCATACACACATTTCACAGGCTCAAATATGGTATGTGTACAGTATCAAGACTGAAATGACCACACTTTCAAAAGCGGTCCAAGTCATGGTAGTCACTAAAACCCAGATCATGTATTGCCTGTACACAACAACCCTCCCCTTCTTCAGTCACTGCCAAGGTACAGTCTGTCTCCAAAACAGAGAATGGCCCAGAGGTGTGAGGTGTGAAATAAGGAAAATTAGATTCAATTCCAAATGCAAAACAGAATGGCACACTGGCTTGTGTTCTGCTTTTAACACCAGCTACTGTTCCAAAGAGCATCATATAAACATAAGCAATAACAGTCAGAAACCATTTCTTATCTAATTGAAACATTCAAAGTGATTCTTCTAGTCATGCTGAAACACTACCACTTTATGATGCAGAAGAAACATCCTCAACAAAAACACCCTTTGCAACAAAGGGCAACTCTTCCTTTTCCCAAGGATTTTGTTTCTCTACTCAGATTATTGATCATTTTATTGCAGAGGGGGAATCTATTCCCCCATCTTAACCCTAACAAGTGTTCACCAAACTACAGTATATCAATGCATCATCAGTACTGGTTTGCTCTCGGTTTTCCAAAAGCATGCATGTGATCTTCACAAACACTGCACTAAGACAGCAAGATTCTACAGACTGGTTAGGACAGACAGAGCCTGAGGTCACTCCCTGAAGCTTTGTTTCACTCAGATTAGCAGCCAGCGGTGAAAAGGAAATGGAATTTGCAACTTTTTTATTTTCAAAGAAATCAAGCATGCTTCCTCCATGGCATCTTATACAAATTTGATGCAATCTACATTTATGAAAGGAAAGGACTCTACCATACCTCTTCAAAGGAGTATCTTTCTACAGTAGCAAGAGCATCTTGAGATTCATTCCAGCCTCCCACAGCATAGATACAATCGTTGAGAGCAGCCACACCAAGATACGCTCTTCGGGTACTCATTGGAGGGAGCTCAGACCAACGTTTAGATATCGGGTCGTAGACTTCAACAGTACGTAGCTCTACCCCTTCACTGCTGATACCACCAACAACATAAATCAAACCTGTAGAGACAGAGTTTCTCCTCTGTTAGGTTTCATAATACAAAAGTCTGAAAGACAGAGATGTTTGTCACAGTAAAAGTTCTAGCCTGACATTAAGACAGTTTAGAGAATGTCAGATAAAAATCCTCCATTTGTCCAGTAGTAGCATACATAAAGCTTTTAAATGAGTTACTCAAGGCTTGAGATGAAAGCAATAATTAATTAAGAGCATGGGAGAGAATTCAGAATGCTGCAACTGCTGGCCAGACCTGGATCAAATACATAATAAGTGCATTTATAGATCATGTCTGTCTTAAAATAACCTGTGGCAACTCTTCAGATTGTCACAGAGAAACACAAACAAACCTAAATATGGAAGGTAAATAAAATCAGTATCAGGAAGGACAATCAACTGTTAAAAGACTAGCTGGATAACCATACTGGGAGCCACACAAAACCTGCTTTTATGAGATAAAAGGCAGAAGGTAGAACCTTATAGCCTTTGAGCTCTGCTGAATTAAAAATATAGTACTAGAAGAACCAATAAATGAGGCACAAGCAAGACAGCACAGTACAAGATGAAGGTAAAAATTCATGACTGAAACATAATGCTTGAAAATCCAATCCAGGCTTTTGGAACTGTTCATGAACACAAATGTAAGAAT
Source organism: Jacana jacana (assembly GCA_013400555.1). Lineage (NCBI taxonomy): Eukaryota > Metazoa > Chordata > Aves > Charadriiformes > Jacanidae > Jacana > Jacana jacana. Next base: position 377,513 of record VZTM01022399.1, read on the forward strand.
ACTCACCTTGCATTTCACAACACCCAAAGTTGTAACGGGGCACAGCCATGTTTCCCACCACATCCCAACTATTTTCTTCAGGATCAAATCTTTCAATTGTGTTGCCAATCTCTGCTCCCACCCAACCTCCTGCAAATAATAACAAACACAGCAAAGAATTAGATGGCATGAAGCTGGGCCTTAGCTGCACTTTTAGACATGTGGTGTCTAAGACTGTTCTGGGACAGAGTAATTTTGAAAGCAGCATGCAATCTACAATAGAAATAACTGAACAATAACTAATCCACAAAGATTTGGTATGCTAATGCTCATGTAAACATACGTTTTTCAAGACCTAAGTGTGCAAATTTGCAACACCAAGATGTAATATTTAAGATCAAATCAATTTACAAGTTCCAGGAACTGCCACCTTGAAAATTAACTCCACCTAGAAAAAACCCCCAAATCTTACCCAAAGCATAGATAGCACCATAGCACGTACACACTCCCAGTCCAGAACGGGGGTGGTTCATGGAAGCCACAGTGGTCCACTGCTTAGTAACAGGATCATAACATTCAGTACAGTCAAAAATCATCGCGCTGTCCTCACCTGCATAATAAGAACAAGAACTGAGTCAGGAGAAACATGATATTTTGCACTGCAGATAGAGAATTATTCTTCAACTCCTTCCAGGACAGATAAAAATTGAATAGATCTTCCTTCCAGCTAGCCAAATGATCAAATTAGCAAAAGCTTCATTTATAGCCAGAACTGAATCATCACTAGGAACAGTTTTCATCAACAGTTCCCTGACCCATTACTGAAAACATCAGAGGGGTGAACAACCACAGTTTTTACTCTGCAGCACAACTGACAGGGTTTTCAAGACCAAAGAATGTGTTCTGCGGTGACAGAAACAGTAGGCATATGCATTCCTTAATAATGGGCAGGTAGAGCTACTTTGTCACATCCTTGTGCAAACACAAGGAACAAGCCTTTCCAGGTAGGCAGATCACAAATGGCCTGCCCCGTACTACTGCCTTTTATGCTGTGGGCTTCTGCTAGACTACAAGTGAAGAAAGAAATGCTATCAGTGGTGGTACACAAAGTTGGCAGAACACCCAACACCTCTTAGTACATCTGCATGTCCTTATGCTTACCTGTGAGTTGCTATACCACAAGGGGAAAGAAGCTTAGAAAAAAATGGCCCGCATAGGAGCCCAAATAGGCATTTACATAGCAGTGGTGGTAGAGAACTGAGGAACTACAATTCAACGGTCATTATATCTAAAAGTTGCATTGTCTACTGTTGGGTTCCTCAGAACCACTTACAGGAAGGATAATTTTAAAAATCTCCATCCATGAGTCCTCTGGTATCCATGTGACAAAGAAAGAACATGTCAGCTGTTACCTCCAATGGCATAGACCATGCCTCCCACCACAGCCACACCCAGCCCACTCCGGGCCTGGTGGAGAGAGGACACTGTGGTCCAGTAGTGGCTGAAGGTGTCAAATCGCTCCACGCAGCTGAGGGCTCTACTGTCACTCCAGCGTCCTCCTTGCAGTCGGTTGTACCCACCTAGAAAGTAAGTGGGATCAAGACTGAGTAAGAGCTTCCCGCTCATCCTCATGCTCCTGTATCTAAACCAAAAATTACAGTAACAGTCATTAGCCACTTTTAGTAGGAATTGGACTTTTCCAAGTAGCATTGTTTCTCCAGCACACAAGGAAGAACAGTCGCTTTGAGGGTCATGGAACTTGTGCCTGAGATGATCACCATAACACTACAAATATTCCCATTTGTGTTCTTAGTCAAACACAGCGACCAGCCAACAGCTGTTACTTCACTCAGGGTGAAACAAGAGCATTCCTTTCCAATACAAAGCTGCAGCTTTGCTGAAAACTTGCAGTTTCAAGTTTCCCATCGCATCCCATACTCTGGACAGGGAAAATTTCAACCATCAGAAGAACAAGGTAGTGCAGAGAATTTACACACACCATTGCAGCAGTGAACCTCGGGCAAATCCTCTGCTGATCTGCAGATTTCCATACAAGGTAAATAATTTCTAAAAGGCAAACCTAGGCTCTGAATGTCATGTCGTAATGACATGAAATAGGAATGAGGCCCCTCTGTGCAATTCTAAGCAGAAAGCACCCAACATGGTAACTCAGCCAGTTGAAATATTTTGCTATTTTATGTTTTGATTTAAAAACCCAATAATCCAGTATCTCCTTCAGCACTGTAACACGAGAACCTATTTTATAATTTCTTTTACAAGGTTCAAACAGCCACATTCTAACCTACTGCATAAAGGTATTTCCTGGCTTTCCTCCGGGGACGACCTTTAGAAGCTTGCAGAAAACTGCTGACCTTGTTCTCTTTGGGAGATTTACAGACTTCACAATATTCTTTCAACAGAGTTTGCAGGGCCACCCGAAGGCTGAAATCTGGAATACCTTGAGGAAAAAAGCAGATGAAAGAAGGCATCGTGAAATATTACAGACAATAAGTAAGTCAGTTGAAAAGAGTTACTAGCTTCTCCTAAAACAGCAGGCAAATCCATACCGCCTACTTTTGTAAGACTTTTTCAAAAGCATGCTTTTAAAGTAAGCTGTGCTCGTTTGTTAAAAAGTAGAATTTGCTTGAATAAATATTTTCAGTCATCATGCTATTAATTTTTAAAAGCTCATCAAAAGCCAATAACTCTGAACGACACATCATTTGCTCAAATTCAAACATCTGATGTTGTTTCTTCTCTTCTCTCACTTACTTTCTATGTACTTTAGTAGCTTTTGTGCTGGTAGTAGAGGGAATCGAACAGGCTCCAGTACTTCTACGACGTATTTCTTCCTTTTCCCCACATCCTTCAAAATCCATTGCATTGCCGCTATGAAAACCTGGTACTCATCCTCAATGCTTAGGTCCTCACTTCGCAGGATCTTAATCAGCTGCTCTTTTGTCAGCGCCAGGAACTCATCCCCGCTCTGCACCTCCAGGAAGTGCGCATGGATGTAGCTCTCGGTGAACTCCATCAAGTCGTGACAGGCAATCTGCTCGGAGAACTGGAAGAGGCCGATGCAGTTCAATGGGTCGATCTGCCCCTTCAGGAACTCACAGCAGAGCTCCACCACCTCGGTCAGCTGCAGCATGTCGGCGGCGACAATCAGCTCCTGAACGTTGTGCTCCCCGATGCTCACCACCCCTGTGGGCAGGCACATGACAGCGGGGCTCCACTCAAGGCTGCGGCCATGGGGCAACTGCCACCCTGGACCCAGCTGTCAGGCAATCACCATCCCAGTCTGACCATCAGGCAACCACCATCCCAGGGCCACCTCAGGTTGGGCTGGGGCAACCACCACCCTGGTTCCCAGCCGTCAGGCAATCGCCACCCCAGTCCAACCATCAGGCAACCACCATCCCAGGGCCACCTCTGGTTGGGTTGGGGCAACCACCACCCTGGTTCCCAGCCGTCAGGCAATCGCCACCCCAGTCCAACCATCAGGCAACCACCATCCCAGGGACCACCATCCCAGGGCCACCTCTGGTTGGGTTGGGGCAACCACCACCCTGGTTCCCAGCCGTCAGGCAATCGCCACCCCAGTCCAACCATCAGGCAACCACCATCCCAGGGCCACCTCAGGTTGGGCTGGGGCAACCACCACCCTGGTTCCCAGCCGTCAGGCAACCACCATCCCAGGGCCACCTCAGGTTGGGTTGGGGCAACCACCACCCCGGTCCCCAGCTGTCAGGGCAACCGCCACACTGGTCCCCCACTGTTGAGGCAATCACCACCCCGAACCCTGGCTGTTGGGGCAACCATCCCCACCACCCTGCGTCAGCCGTTACCTGTGTAGATGAAGTCGAGGAGCGTGTTGAAGGTGTCCGCCTCGACGCCCGCGATCCGCACCACATCGCGGCCGGATTCCTTCAAGCCGCCGGCGAAGAGCGCCGCGAAGTAAGGACTGCTGGCCGCCAGCACCAGGCGGTGCACGGAGAACGCCTCGGGGCCCACCTCCAGCCGCACGTCGCAGAAGCTCTGCCCGGCCCGCAGCCGGTTGATCTGGGCCAGGAGGAGGCGGGCATGGCGGTCGGAGAAGGAGCCCCCGCCACCCTTGGCCACCGCAGCGCAGGCCATCGCTCTCTCCGAGGTGTTACCCCCTTCCTCTCCCCCCGAACCCACCCCCCTGCCGGGCAGCCCTGGCGCATGCGCACCGCTGCTCGGCGCTGCCCGGCTCTGCCCGCCNGTGTGGCTGGCGACGGCGGGCTTCGTGAGGGGGCCTCGTTGAGGTGTCTTGTGCTCTGAGCACTCTTCTCCCTCAGCGGGCGTAGGAGATGGATCTGCCCGTGTTGTGGTACGTCTGTCTGATCCCTTCTCTATGTCCTTGCCTGGTCACTCGGGCTGTGGAGGCTGTTCATCCCCATGGGCACCTCTAGCTACTGCACCATGAGCTGGCTGCCTGCTCTGTGAGGAGGTTTCTTGTCTGTGGTAAAAGCTGGTCCCCTCCTAGGGTCACTCACCTCAGCTGGTGCCAGAGTACCTGGCGAACGGCAGATGTGCCACCATCTTATTCACTGCCCTCACAATCTCTGTCCCTCAGCCATGTTTCTCTCAGGTATGCTTTTGCAGACTGGGTTCCTGGCCGCTTTAGTCTGTGCTTCTGAGAGAGAAACCCGGCAGTGTTGGGTAGAAACCACATCTGGGGGGAACTGTGGAGATGTGAGGCAGGGGAGCTGCCTGTTGTTAGTCTGGACTGTGGTGTGGGAGCCAGCCTGGACCAGAGGCAGAGCCAGCCCACGCACCCTCTTTCTCTGTAGTGTCACACCATGTTTGGGCCTTCCTCTTCATTCCAGCAGGTGTGTTTCGTCACAGCATCCTCTAGCAGTACCGTGTGGGCCACTGGGGTCAGCGCTGATCCAGAGGCAGAGCGTGCTTCTGTCTGAGCCTGTGTCATTCTCTGAGTCACCGCGTGCCTGGGCACCGGCCGAGGGATGAGCATCACATTCTGAGTTACACGCACGCAGTCATTGGGTCCGGCAGAGCTGGCCCTGATTCTGAGACAAAAGCGTCCCTCCTGAGTTTTCCACAACTGTTCCAGCAACGTGACGTGGCCAAAGCAAAAAGCAATCAGAGAGCCTCTTGGAACGGTTCCATGTCTATTTACTGTGAGACTGGTAAAGAAAAACATGTCTGCTTACAGTTACAATGGTCGTGGCCCCTCAGGCTTTTCTCATGATTCTACGTTTCATTGTAATAACTTTAAAATGTGCTTCTGGAAGGAATCTGAATCGTGATACTCTCTGGGGACTGTTGGTTTCTCTGTTCATCAGCATTACATTCTTGATAGTAGAGTGGTAAAATTACCTTTCAAGCTGGTCTTAAAAAAAGCTACCCATAGGAAATACAGATCTAGATAGAAAAATAAGGTTTCAGCAAGCACACACAGTTGGGTGCATGCTGATATAACTCAGTATACATTTTAAGCTGGGCTAATAAACGCATTGAGATTTTTCTTTCATTGATGAATCAGTAAAAGAAACCAGACCGCTCTTGTGCTGACATTTTATTCATCGGAAGTGGCCTGTGAGTAAAAGGCTTAGAATTCTCCTAAATGCCAGTGGCTCAGTCGCTGGCTGATGTCAGCTGTTAGACACTTGGCCAGTGCTAGGATTTCACACCATAGTGCCAAATTTTACAGACAGAAAATAGCGTTGCTGAGACTGCTAATTTTGCCCCGAAGGCCTGTCCTGTACTGTATTAATGTGGTTGAATGGTTCTGCCTCCAGAAGAGGGCACTGCTTCAGCGTGTTTCTTCTGTAGCCACGCAGAAATTGCAGAAGATGGAGCTAATGCTCCCATATACTATTGTGCCTCTCCCAAAACAAGCTGTAGATTTTCCGGAATAAGCCTGAAAGCACATTTGACAGTGTGAAATTGCACTGTGTAATGAGGAGCCTTGTGATTAACTAACACCAAGAATGACAGTAATTGCAGGGAAGTAATTAAAAATGCCTCTGATTTTAATTTAATAGGCGCCTAACATGATATTTGCCAATAAGCCAGCGGAATGCTGACTGACATATAGGACAGGTGACAAAAAAGGCATGCCCTGTGCTCCTCAACGTGTCCCAGCACTCACGCCTGCACGGAAGTGCTGTTGTCACTGTACTAAAACCCCTCAGTGAGAAGAATCTCACAACCAAGCTCTTCAGGCTTTCTCTTGAAACCCCCCCGTGCTGTGCCAGAGCGCCATGAAGCATTGCAGTCCCCCCTGTGTTATCCCACGGAGGCCCATGGCTGCTCAGGTTTCCCTGGCTGAAGGCTTCCCAGGAAAACCTTTCCAGATGCCTGGAAGATGTTCAGCTGAGCCGAGTAAAGGTGTCTGTGCTGCCTCTCTCCAATCCTGCAGATGGTGCTGTGACATTTGAACATGTAGCAATAGAGGGTGGCTAAAAGGTGTTGCGTGGGTGATGTAGTTGTCATCTTGCAGGAAGAGCTTTACTAGATCCAAGTTTTTGAGTTGTTTTGTTTTTGATTTTTCCCCCCTGAACTCCATGAGGATGGAGGGCTTTTAGTATTAAAGGAAAAATAATTGATTTGAAAATGCAGTTTTGCTTGTCTGCCTCTAGTCAGAAGCCTCTCCATTATACCTATAGTTTTGGGGATCATTTTGACTTAGCATTCAAGTAGTATCCTTACCATACTTGGCTACTAAAATTATCTCTTGCAGGGAAGACATAAAACTCTGTCCTCGACTATTTGCAGGTACAACAAAGCCCGTGGGATGTTTTGTGGTAGAGAGTCACTTTCCCTGGAAGTCAACCAGAATGTGCCAGGTCAAATTCCTGCCCCTGTTTCAATGGGTATGAAATCTGTGCTTCCCTTTCCAAACTGCAGTGAATCCCTGCACTTTGTTCTCTGTGCTAAGGCACCTTCTATAATCTTTCAGTGGTACCGTCAGTTGCTGTTTTAATTACTATTTGTATTTTAATGCACTTGATCTATCAGAGGAGAGGTGTTTGACAGCCTCACCAAGATGGAAAGGAGCTTGCTTTGTGTTTGGGTGTCCAAGTCTTTGCCTGGCAGAAAAGGACCTGGGGGTGCTGGTCGACAGGCGGCTGAACATGAGCCAGCAGTGTGCCCAGGTGGCCAAGAAGGCCAATGGCATCCTGGCTTGCATAAAGAATAGTGTGACCAGCAGAAGTAGGGAGGTGATTGTCCCCCTGTACTCAGCACTGGTGAGACCACACCTTGAGTATTGTGTCCAGTTCTGGGCACCTCAGCACAAGAGAGATATCGAGGTGCTGGAGCGAGTACAGAGGAGGGCAACGAAGCTGGTGAGAGGCCTGGAGAACAAGGCTTATGAGGATCGATTGAAGGAGTTGGGATTGTTTAGTTTGAGGAAGAGGAGGCTGAGGGGAGACCTCATCACTCTCTACAACTGCTTGAAAGGGCATTGTAGGGAGATTGGTGCTGGTCTCTTCTCACGGGCAATGAGCGACAGGACAAGAGGGAATGGCTGCAAGCTGCAGCAGGGTAGGGTTAGGCTGGACATTAGGAAAAAGTTTTTCACAGAAAGAGTGGTCAGTCAGTGGAATCAGCTGCCCAGAGAGGTGGTGGAGTCACCATCCCTGACTGTGTTTAAGAGTAGATTAGATGTGGTGTTGAGGGATATGGTGTAGGGGAGAACTTGTAGAGTAGGGCTGATGGTTGGACTTGATGATCCCAAGGGTCTCTTCCAACCTAAATGATTCTATGATTCTAAGTCACAAAACCTTCATAGGTTACAATCATTTTTGCTCCACTTCCCTAAGTTTTGTAACACAGACTTCTCCCAGGGAAGCCAAAATTGCAGAAGTACAGAGCCACCAAGAGTCTATGAGGACCAGAAATACCTGTAGTGCACTAAGCTATGTCTTTTACACTTCCAAGATACCTTCTCTCTGTTCAGGCCTATGTTTGCCCAGCTGTCCTGTTGCATGCCCAAGGCAATGATGCAGATGAGCAGTCTGGGTTGATGCACAGTGGAGCAGTAGTGTCATGTGCTGCATTAAGGATTTGCAGCCCCTTGTAGGGATAAGATGAGAGAGGCTCCTGGAGTTCACACTGATGCAACGTGGAGGAGAGAAGAGGGTTCCTGGGTACTTTCAAGGCATTTCTCAGAGACAATGGTGGTTAACCCACTGTCACCCTAATGGGACCAACTATCATGTTGTCTACTCAGTCAAAAGCCTCTAATGAGCTACAGGCACTAGATTCTAATTAGATATATGCATAAGCTGTTGTCAGCTTACATTTTTATTCATGGACTTTAGTGGATGAAGAAGTTTCCCTTCAGGGTCTGCATGTTTCCCATCTCAGTGGGTAAAGGCATTGTGCTTCACAGCGAGAGAACGTGTTTTCCAGACTTAAACCAAGCATAAGAACACTCTCTCTTGGCAGATTTGGGCCAGGCCCAAGAGGTAGTACCTTCATTCCTGCAACGTTAATGAATTTTGATGATTATATGTGTGCAGGGTAGAGGTATGAACTGGAATTGACCCAAAGATGGAGAGTGAGAGGGGTCTCCAAAGCCAGCCTTTCTGCACAGGCAGCCCCAGAATATAGGGCTTGTGTGAAAACTTCTAAGTTTTCACGTTACCAGCAAGGCTGGATGGCTCTCTCCATTTCCCAGCGGAGCTGTTAATGGCTGGGGAAACTAAATCAGAGTTGTTGGCTCAGCCAGGTTTAGCATTCTTGAAGTGGGTATTGAGAAACTCTCCTGAGAATCCACCTTGCACCAAAGGTACTGAGAAGCTGTGCTGGAGACCAGCTGAGTGGGACGGTGCCCTCTGATGACCAGCCATACCGCGGGGAGCCATGTTGTGGGCAGCAAAAGCGGGGAGCACGTCTGAGCTGCAGGAGCCTCCAGGGGGATCGTGACATTCCCCCTGAACAATGCACAGATGATGGCTTGTGATTTCAGGAGCACTGGCAATATTTCACTGCTGCGTGCTCCCGGCTTCACCTTCACGATAGCGTTGGGAAGAAAGGTGATTGCTGCACCACAAAAAGTAATTAAAAAACCAAACAAACTTTTGAAGTGTATGCCCTAGCAATGAAAGGATTGTGTCATCTGACCTACTTGTGTGGAGAGGTTCATGTTCTGGGTACACTCACCTTGCAGGAAGTTTGGAGGAATTCCAATGAAACTGGGAACGTTGTGCAACAGCAGTTCCCCACCAGTTAGGAGATTCTTGTGTTTAAGCCATAAATCTGGGGCAATTCCAGGCAATTTGATTTAAAGTAAACATCCTGGATGCAGTGTGTCAGATACTCACACAATATTGTTTTAGTCTTTCTCATTTCTCCTGTGGGAATAATCATTCCATGAAGAAGGAAAGTGATCTAATGAGAGAATTAACTCAAGATCTTGAACACTGAATTAATCACAGCTGTCTGAGAGGGGAACCAAGGCAAACTCCACAGAGAGCTCACTGCATTTCCAAGGAAGGAGGCCAAAAGAATACTAAGACTTAGATAGCAGTTAGTGATCAAAACAGAGGCAGGAGAGATATGCTTTTAGTAGCTAAATGGAAGCAAAACTGTGCAGCAGAGTTTCCCCCTCATTTCTCTGAGAAGTTAAATCTCAGCAGTAGGGGATCGCTGCAGCTTTTTCTTGGAGATGTTGAAAGCTGCCAGATTGCTGGGGTCTGATCCTAGCTGGGTCCTCACATTTATCTGAAGTGGATGATTGATTTCATAGCTTGGCTCTTTTTTCACTATTGTCTGGAGTTGTCCTGCAGCTTCACACTGAATTAGACCTGCTCACTAATGTGACATTATCAAAGGAGCAGGTCTTTTTTTTTTTTGCCAAAAGGAAAAATGAATTGTACTTCAGAATTACCAGTCTTCAGGCACGTGGGTCTTTAGTCTTGCCATTAGTAAAGGTTGGCAATGTTTCAAATTGTAATCCAAATCCTAATGCTGTTTGGACTCGTCACTTAACTCTACTTGTCTAAATTGCCCTCTTCCCTTGGATAATCAAGGAGAGCAAATACACAACAGACCCATGAGCTGTGGCATTTTTTTAAAATAACTCTGTTATGCAAACCAAAGAGAAAAAAGGAAGGAAAATAACCAGCAAATGGACATAAATTCAGCTAATTTTATTCCCTTCATTTTCTGTAGTCATTAGATACACACAAGGAGCGTTTGCTCTCCTAGAAGGTATTGCCCTTGCGTTGACAGAGCTTATGAGTTGGTTTCGTTGAGAAGATGGATAGAGTTAAACTCTGCCTGATACCCACCACATTCCACAGCCTGTGTGTGCAGTGGGGTCAGCCCAGAAGCAGCGCCTCCGTGGAATGTGAGATACGTCACAGACTCTGAGTAACTGTGAGGAGGATGTCTGCTGGTCCCACATCTGCTTGCTTGATGGCTTAGGGCTTCCAGGGCTCCACACACCCCCAAGCCTTAAAAGATTAAAACTTCTGCAGCATAACATTTCAACTGTGAATGGCATCGATTGCTACCACACAGCCCAGGTCCTTGACGGCTCTGCTGTTCCCTTGCCATGTATTTCCTTGGATGATTTGGTTTTTTCTTGATTTGCCTTTCCTCAGTGCAAGTAGTTTTCATCTCCCTTTTCAGAATTTTACCTTTGGAGGCTCAGACTAGTTCTCTGGTTAGAAAAATCATTTTTATTCTACTCTTGTCCTCCATAGTACTTGCAAAATCTCTATTTCATTGCCTGAGTAAACAGAAGTGTTGACTAGAGTCAGAACAGACCTTTGGGACTCAGAAGACCCGAGTTTAATGTCAACATAGTCATTGTAATATTTTAATATATTTTTTAACTGGTTGTGCATCTGTGTCATGGTGATTTTTCTTGCAATTTGGATTTCTCAGTTTGCTTATCAGAATGTTGCATCAGATGTTACCAAAACCCTTAAAAAAATGCATCTCATCTAGAGCTTTCCTCTTTTCTGCAGGCTGATTGTCTCTCAACAAGGGAAATTACCCAGTTATGACATTATTTGTCTAAAATAATCTAAAAATTATTACTTTTATAATTTTGCTAACCTTCAGGGTAGATGGAAATGCATTGTTTAATAACAACTTCTATTTTTTTGGATGCTCAGGTTTTTGCAATATTTTCTTTTATAAAATGCCTTTTATGATATTTGCCCAAGTTTTGCCCAAGGATCAGCTTACAGAGCACAGCTCCATTTGCCGTGTGAAACAAGGCTCTGAAGCAGAACTTGTCCGTGCTAGTCCAGCTCTGCAGTACTTGCAATGATCAGATAAGTCTCTTACTGACTCCATCCCACTGACTCGGTTTGCTTCTCGCGACTTGTTTTCCTCTCAGGTGTATTTTGAAGATTAATGAATATTTATAGAATGCTCTGAGTGAAACCTGCACATGAAAAATGCAACAGAATTTGAAAATGTCATAATTACTGATGCCTATTATTTTTTTTTTTTTTCAAAGGAAGCTATATTGCAATCAATATCCATGGAGAATTATGAGCTATAAAAATAGAGTCAGGACTCTAAAGGCACTGCAGGAAATTGTGGCTGGCACAACTAAACTGAAGGTGAAAGCAACTGAGTAAGGTGACAAAGCCTTGCAACGGCACAAGATACAGCAGGCAGGTACTGTTAATAATGCTTTGTATTGAAATACATGCAGGATGAAGTATCTGTATTACAGATGGATAATGAAATCCTTTTCAGTCTGCAAGTAATTAAAGATGAGGTTCATCACCATAGGTAACATTAATAACTTTAAAGCAGCAGGCTCAGATAAGCTATACTAAAGAGCTCTAGCAGGACTGTCAGGAGAGATCTCATTTGTAACACCTCCTTGCATTTCAGTGAAATTTCAGAAGGCTCATAGTATTGTGCCAATGTTTAAGGAAAGAAAACTAAATAAACAGAGCAAGCAGGGTGACCCAGCGCGCTGTGTTATGGTTAACGTGACACCAGTCCCAAGTAGCACAGTACAAAAGCTAATACTTAGCCAGGTCGTAAATAAGTCAATAATTGGCAATAATTTTTATCAACATTGTCTTGTTGATAAATCCAATTTAATTTATTGATAAAGGTTGTAAGCCTGGTTCCTACTGATTAATGTCAGAACGTATTTCACAACCTATTTCATGAAGTGTTTGATCTGCCACTGTGACATTTCGATAACTATCTTAGTCAAGTCTAGTGTCACTGGGCCAGTGTGGGTCCAGAAGCCGGGCATCTGCTCTAGAGCAGGCACTTGCCAAAGCGGCTCAGCGTTAGCTGGGGATGTCTGCAATCCTCAGTAACTTAGATCTTTCTTTTCCCTGGTTCACCTTCACAATGTACTGTTGTAGTCTCATTTTGGAGGTATTTGTGTTATTTTTACTTTTGCTTTATCTTAGCTTTTCTGTAAATGTAAAATCTCCGCTGATAGCATTTCTGACTGCCCCCGAGGTTTTCTAAGATGTAAACTGCTGTGAGTATAAAGCAGCTAGACAGGGTGAACAGTGGCTTAGGAAGGTTGGTATATTCACTTGAAGGATTTCATACAACCAAGTTCAAAGCAATAAACCCGAGAGCTAAGATCATGGTTCACAGCTCTGGGACAGGGAGCTGTATAGTGGCAAAGAGTAGCACCAAATGAGAAAGAAGAATCGTACCACAGGGGCACTGGAGGCGTGCAAATATTCAGCACGATGCTCCTGTAGACACGGGCAGTGCAATTAGGGAGAGATGTGCAGAGGGGCAGGGACATGGTGCTGTCTCTGTAGGTCACCCTTAACACTGCCACCTAACAGGGCTTTGGTTTGTACAATTTAGGGAGGATGTTCAGGACTGGAGAAGGTACAGAGAAGAACCGTAAGTATGATTTAAGGAGGGAGGGAATGTCTTATAAAGACATGTAAACTAAATAGAGCTAAGGTAGCTCTAATTGCTAAGGAGCAATTTGATTCAGTGGATACGCTGCTGAGCAGAAAAGCAATGCTGAATACTGAAGAACTCTTCAGTACAACAGGCTTTAGCAAAAACCAGTGGCTGAAAGCTGAAAACAAATGTTCAATGAGGGATAACCTTTAGCACTGAGGAAACAAATTATCAGGTGCATTGGACAATTCTCCATTATTTGGAGTTTTAAATTAAGACTGAAAGTGTTTCTGGATGATAAATTATATTTGAATAAAACGTATCTGGGTCGATGAAAGAAGGACCAAGAGGTATGAGACAATTTCTATGCTGGGACAACTGAGTAGTTCTTGACTTTTTGGCATAGAGATGAGATGATCTAGAGGAAAAATGGTAGCTCTGAAAAATTACTGGTGTTGCAGAAGAGTTAAATGGTTTGCTTAGGGCACGTCATGAGTCAGTGGGAAAGTTATGATTAGAAGCTAAATGGTCTCGGTCCCATAGCTGCTGTAGGATCCAGTGCTGTTCAAGAGCATGCATAACCAGTCTCATTGGTCATCCTGAATCTAAGCATGGAAGAATCGTTTGTTGAGTGTGGTTTCAACAGTAAATTTAAGCAGAGCAAAGAGAATAAAGTGGAACAGGAAGCAAAGGAGCAGAGACAATTGTGCTGTATCTTACAAAGAACACAAAGGAAATCGTTGGCCATGGTGATACAGAAAAAGTTGGGGTTATGGCAGTGAAAGGGAGGGGATAATTAATTCTTGAATTTTGAACATGGCAAAATAAAGAGCAGGGAAACTGCTCTGATTGAGATGCAATAAAGAAGGACAAGAGAGCACGTAGTGAAATAGGGAGAAAAGGACTTTCAGAGCTTTACAGAAGACCAAATTCTCATTCCTTCATTGCAAACAGTAGAACTGAAAAAATGAGTTAGCACGAAATACAGATGTGGCAAAGTACCATTCTAAAACCAATTCAGTGCTGGTAGGAACTGCTGCATTGTTAAATATACTGAGAAGCTGGTTGGAAGCAGAGCATGACCTAATGGGTCTAGCATTACTCTTGCAGCTGTGTGAAATCATTCAAATAAATAAACAGCCCACTGAAGAAAGTGTGCTGGATTTTTAAGATTCTTCTAGTTTAACAGGATGTGCCAAATCATTATTTTAACTGTGGGCCAGATTCTTAAGTGCTGTGAGGGGCCTAGCTGCTTAGAAAGCACTGAGATGGTGCTGATTTTCACAATTTGATAATCTGACCCCCCCCCAATTAAATCCTTCTCATGGTTGCCCTGGTGACACCACTATGAAAGGCTGTACAGAATGGCACAGACCTGCCTGCTCTACTGCGATATCAGAGGGACTATGGATGCCTAAGTGAAAGCAGGGTTTAATTCATCCTTACCTGACATATCTCCCTCTGGGAACAGCGTAGATTTTGGTTTTACTTTCACCATAACAGTGATATGGGTAAGCAGAATTACTGATGAGAGAATCTTAATTGGGGTCCTCCCTGACACTTCCATTTGTCAGAGATAATTTTATTTGGAATCGGTCAGTGGCATTAATTGCACTCAAAATTATGCTTCAAATTCATATTGTAGGAGAGTTTGGTACTGCTACTGTTTAAGGTAAAAGCCCAGTGTGACAGACTGTACATACTGTATGCTGGCAATATATGGATCCAGGGATTTACCTAGTACACCACAATCCCCTGTTTTGCAAGAATGTTTTTGAGATACAAAATAAATAGATTTTCAGTGGACAGTAGCCAGGCTCACTGATCTATTTCTGCCTGCAGCATTTCTTTGTTATCTGAGCAGAGCCAGGCACACAGGAACTTTGTGATGGGAGTGCTGTGTGTGCCTATGCTAATGACGGGCTTGGGTTGAAGATTTGGTGTGTTACTGGCATGGCCTTCCAGAGGTCTCTAGTTCTCACTGTTCCACCTTAAGTCAGCAGGAGCTGCCTGTGCCTCTCCTCTTTGAAAGTCAACCTCAAGATGTTACCTTCAGGCTTCTAGCTGTTCAGGTCAAGTCACAAGATTACACCTGTGCTAACCTGCCTGGGAGCTTTGTGATGCAGATTAAAAACATCAGAGAAAGACTAATATAACCAGCCATCGATTTATTATGTTCTAGGAAGTAAAGGATAAAGCAGACTGGCGTGATGCCCTGAGCCCAGCCTCCGCCACAATTTCTCTTGTCCTGACATACATCCACCAGCACTTATCTTGTCTCTTCCCCTTCCTCTCCCTTCAGCTTCTCAAACTTCAGGAGTTTCTTTTGGCAGGCAAGCTCCTCACTGCTGCTGATGCTGGAGCTTTCCTCAGAGCTTTCGGAGAGGAGATACTTCATTGCCATCATGTCCTTCTTGTTCATTTGCAAGCAGAGGCAGGAGGATTCGCTCACCTTAAATGATTCCCCCCACATATTCTGGCACATGTCAGTCCCATTTGCATACATCTGTGTGTCAAATAAGAAAAGCATCAATTACATTTAAAAAGAATTGGGTTAAAATCAATTTGCATCAAACTGATAAACATTGATCCCTTTAAAAAAATTGGTACTAGATAAAAAAGCAGCCTGCAGTCATTCACTGTCTTGCTGTGCTGTGTGCCATGCTTCACCACTTCTGAGATATCTTAAAATGTTATCCAGTCTCACCACTGGCAAAAGACATCTGCCTGTTGTGAAGCAAGTGATTATACAAAGTGATCAACAGCCAGCCCTTGGTTTCCACCCCGGGGCTGACAGCCCAGCGAGCTTTCTGGGTCTGGCAGACCAAAGCTGTGTGTGTACATGAGGTTTTGTACACGAGGCTGTACAACTTGCAGCGTGTCAGGACACTCTGACATATCTTGGGATCTGAGTAGCGCTGAAAGCGCCAGACTGAGTGTTCTGAATAAGGGAATCTTTATATGTACAGGCTAGAGACAGCACCAGTGGAGTCCCTTCCAACTCCGACAATCCCGTGAGTCACGGCTCTCACTGTGCCTGCTGCAATGCACATCGTGATGGGGCACGAACCTCGCAGACAAAGAGAAGAGACATAACTGAGAAACTGCTTGAAGAGAAGAAGTTTTCTTCAAGCTTCTCAAGTGCGGTGTCCAGTGGTGCAACGGCCTTTCTGGCTCAAGAGATTGTAAACTGCAGCTTCTTGCACTCTCTCTGCAAGTGAATCTGTCTTATTCTTCATACTACCTCGTTTTGTAAGGCCTGTGTCGTCAGACCTGTACAACCACACTATGGAGAGATTCCTTGTTTGCCAAGCTCCCGTTGTGACAACCTTCTGTCTGCCCAGCTTGAGTCTGGCTGCAAAGTATCAGTGTAGGAGTTATCACGTCCAGCCACAAAGGAGGCAGGATACACACTTTATCTCGCCTGCATTTCTCCCATGTGTTTGTGGTTGAAGTTCAATCTTTTCTGTTTCTGTAAAGGAAGTTCTAGGTACTCCCAGAAGCAAAGCTAAGAATCCAGTTGGGGCTGGGAGTGATGGCAGGAGTAGAAGCCTTGGGAATTAAGGAGTGGGAGTGTTAATGACTGAAATGGTGGGCTGGGCAGCAGGACTGCTGGGTTTCATTGCAGACTGATTCACCTTGACCATGTCACCAGCACCTCTCTGAAGAAAGCTGTGTTTCATCTGTAGTAGTACAAGTAGTCCTTGCACTTGACACTGATTATTTGACCCTATGGCGTTTCTCTTTGTGCTCTCATTTCTGGATGGTGTGCTGGTTTACCATCATTGCCAGCTCATATCACAGTCTGACACTGTGAATCTCAGAGAAGGTGCCCTGCTTTCGTGGTTGGGAGATTTCTGCATGGAAGCTGCTCTGTGCAAAAAGTTAATGATTACAGACTGCAGTCTGTTATGTGGAAGTGGGACTTGGCATCTGTAGTCCTGCAACTCCTGCTCCACCTATTTTCCACAAGCAGTTTCTTATGAGATGTCTCCCTGTCTCCCCACATGCAAAAGTATGTTGACCTATGCTGTGCTGGAAGGCAGATGAGAAGAAATCATAACCATCACTTTTGCCTTAGAAATCTATCCTTTTAATAGAGTCCCTTGCAAATACCCCCAAAGACTCTGTAGTCTGTGAAATAGCTTTTCAGTTCACACCACCTCTGGCCAGACCTCGTTCCACAGATGCTGCAGTTGCTGGAGGAGGAGAGTGGAGGAGAGCAGTGCGGGGTCAGAAATGGAGAAAGGTTGCTGCATCTAGTTCTCTCCTTGTGTTTTCAGGGTGGCAGATCTCAGCTGTTTCTTTCCCACTATTCCTGTGCTTTTGAGCACCATTAGACATTTTCTTCCAGTTCCTGTACAGTTCCTGGATTTCTACCTGCTTTTAGCTAATCAATCCAGAAAGTATTAAAAGCTGTCATATGGGTTTTCCTAGGTCTGTATGCAAGTGACATGGCTACATCCTAGTCTTGTGTCCCACAGGTTCTCTAATGTGTATTCATGCTCTTCTACTTCCTAAATTGGTAATTTTGACGTTCCTCCCAACTCTGCTTAAAGGTCAGAGCGTAGCCAGAATGCTGCAGCAAACAAGCAGCTCCCACCTGCCAAACGTGTCCCTAAATTACTGCAAAGGATTCTGATTCTTCAGCTTCTTGGAAAATGTCCTAGTCTGTGCACTAACATTGCTTGGGGAGCACTCAGCTGGGGGAACAATGACAAAATGTGCCTCATTCCTGCCAGGCTAAAACTGGCTATGATTCCATTGTGCATTCTTAATATTCAGCATTTGTTCCAAATAGTCCTTACAACCACTTGCACATCAAGTGTAGGGCTGCTGATTGCTGCTCTGTATGAGCTGAGGGCATCGAAAGAAAGTAAGCAGCTGCCCACAGTTCTCTGAGAGCGGAGAAACCTTTGTGCTTCTAGGTAGCTTCCAGGAGTTGAGTCCAAACTGAGTGAGTCTAAAGTTTCAGTGTCATGGCATTTTCATGTGGCAAATGTGTTTTTTAAATTTCTCTGAAGAAACTTCATCTTTATTCTTACTTACCATGCAAGCCTATTTTTGGTGAAAAATATGGGCAGTTTAGGGTGTGGTCCCATTTAGTTTAGGAATAGCTGCGCCTGGCTTCAACTGATAAGACCTCTGGATTTGCTGCATGTTTCTCCCTGCAGATGGTATATTTTCTTTAAGAAATAAGTACGAGGGAATTCAAAGTTAAAACCTTCTATCTCTGGACAAAGGACAGTTTGAAGCAGGGACTGAAGATTATTTACAGAGATTATCATTTAGTTTTTCACTTCATCTGGAACTACTGATGATTTAGTGCATCTGGGAAACCAAGCTGCAAGTTTCCGCAGCCCATTTGTTTTTTGGCCACCTTCCTGAGCCCGCTGATTAGTGTCACTTTTGCAAGGCAGACAGCAACCCAGCTCTAACTGGACTGTGACCTCCACTTATATCAGTTGCTGAACTGACTTCTGAACTTGAAGTACCTGCGCTTGAATTGAATTCAAACCAATGAATCTGGGATCTCTGCGAGCCTTACTACCAGTCCCCAAGTGCTACACTTAAATTTCCTTTACTTCTGCGATTTGGACAGTGTTCATGAGCTGAGTGAACCTCAACTGTTAAAAATACTCTAATTAATGTAGCAGTTTTGAGCTGTATTGTATTGCCTTGATGCTAAACTTACTTGAGTCACTAGAAAAAAATCCTACCTGACTCCTGAAAGGTCTGTAGATCAGGTTCCAGGCAACCTTGTTCTTATAAGACTTGTCAGTTGTCATTTTATACACTTTTGCTCCTAAAATTAGTTATCCCAACCATTAAACCTTCTCAGAAAGATGGGATGAGTCTCAGAAAGCTTGTCAATGCTGCTCTTTAACCATCAGTTACACAGAACAAAGTTAGCTCTGCTTAGCCACTGGCAGACACAGCGGAGAACACACAGCAGAAATATGACAGGTCTATGGAGAACAGAAGGGAGACAGAAGAATGTCAGGACTTGGGGATTTGGAGGATGGAGAAGGACTTGAACATAACATGGTACAACAGAGAAAAGGGCAAAGATGCCTAATAGGCAAGAAAACTTTAAAAATGCATTTGTGATTTAGGAACTTCCCCATTTAAAAAGACAGAGGCATGTAAAGCCCCACATTACGTGAGGAATCTTATAAAATGCATCTCAGTGTCTCTGTTGTATGAACAAAGTTTAGCTTTTACTTTCTAAACTCCACTGTGGTTAAACTATGAGCGCTGCTTGAACTTCTCCTTTTGTTTCACACATGGTATCAATAGTGATTAATGAAATGCATGTAGAATTAGAGTAAGCAATCTACAGAAATGTTTTAAATTGTATATACTTAAAAAGCCTGATGTAGGTATGGCTTGAAGCTGATGAAGTTAAAATAATTCACCTGTTGCATTTTACACCCATATATTCAGGAAAAATAACAAAAAACTTGATGCCATTTTTTTCTGCTCCAGTTGATCAGGTTTTCTTACCTCGCTGTACGGAACACATTCGTTCTTGCAGTGGTTTTCTCCACTTTCGTCCCGTTCCCAGTCCGTCAGCCAGTTATGAACACAGATGGAATCATCCTTGCAGGCTTCATACCTTCATGGAGATCAGTGTGGAAGAAACAGTTATTCCTCTCACTTTTTTCCAGTGGACCCAGATTCAACTCCAAAAGTCTACGTGGGCTATGCTAGTGATGTTGTATAGTTGCACAGTGCAGCTTAGCAACAGATCTTCAAGAAATGTACACATTAGCTTAGTCTGACACGTACGTAAACTCTGAGCTGGCCAGGAAAACCTAAATCCCCACGAAAACTAAACAGTTCACCCACTTCATTTTATACTCATAGGCATAAGAAAAGGGCTCATGTTCTGAGGAGCAACAGCCACTCATGCAACGTCTGCTGCGTGGTTATGTTTGCTGATGTTACCAAGTGGAGGAAATACCGCGTGGGAGGGTGTTTCGTGAATGCTGATGTTCAATATTGTGACAGCAGAGCTACGCTAAGAGTGAACTGTCACTTGAAGGGGATGTGGGGAAAATTCGTATTTATGAATTAATATGGGAAAAGAGTGATATTTCCTGGGCAAGGGGTTGCTATGAGGAATGTGTGCTGAAATAAGGAAAATCCACAAAGAACAAAATCATACAAACTCATAGGCTGTCAGCCTATTAGAGTGACATTTTCAAATAAATTAAACTTGAAGTGAAGGAGGAAAGATAAAAGTCTTGTAGGGTGTAGGTCTAAAATTTAAATTTTAAGTTATTTTTCATTTGTAAACTGTAATGTGAAAAAAAAAAAGCAGCCTATAAATGGCCTGGAATGAGTACAGTATGCAACTGCCTGGTGTATGTGATCATAGAATGGTTAGAGATCTCATGACTTACCATTACCCTATATAATTTCCTTCCTTCCTTCCTTCCACTTCTTCTTATGTTCTACTTTTTGGCTCTTACCTTTCTTAAGGATCACTTTCTGCAAATCATTTAACATCTACTTAAATTTAGTCTCAATGGCTTTAGGTGGACCATTCATTTTGGTAACTGAAAGTGCCAAAACCAGGAGGCAGAGCTTTTGAAAAGTTAGCAGAGTTCAGCATAGTGTGTATAATTAATGCCTTTGGATATATTTTATGTTTGTCACTTTTAATCTTCAGGGTCACGTTTCCAAAACTCCTTTGATATCACACAGATGTATATTTTTAAATGAAATATGAGGCTGTTATGTGGTTCCAGAACTACAAGAACTAGATGTTGCAGTACCTTTGCACATGCAGAAAGGTAAGCACATGCACATCTGCAGAACCTTCACATGGGTTTTCTGGGCTTTTTTGGAGGGAGAAAGAGCAGTAACAGATGGAGGGTATCCAAGGCCTGAAGGGAATAGATCTAGGGCAGGATACATGTGTTCTCAAATGTGTTCATCCATGAATTTGCTGTCAGAGAAGGAGTTCTGCTAGAAATAGAAGCTGCAATTTGATAAATTAATATAACGTGACACTAACAGGCAGATCCTACCAGACTGGATTTGGGATTAGGGACTATAAAAGTAATTGGTTTGTTGTTTGTTAGCTGCTGTGAGTACCCTGAGAAAGACACACAGAGGTAACTGCTGTGACAGCTGTTTCTGTAACACCAGTCACTTTGCTTGAAGGCACACCCAGTTAGGAGCATCAATGCAAACTTTTTGTTTATCACCACTATGAACTCTCCGCATACCAGTACCAGATTCAACAATTAGCCCTTGATTCTTCAAGCCATGTAGGCATGAGGTTTACTTTATGCATGCACTTTAATTCATTGCTTTCTAGCAAATTTGATCAATATCTACTGCGAGCTGCCTAATACTAGCACTTCCACTTAAAACCTGTGCCCTTCCTAGAATCTTCTTTTTCAGTTTCTTTTTTCATTTGGCTAAGTGTTTTTCAGCCTGACGGGTTCCCAAACCAGGGTTGCTTCACAGCCTCTCAGACAGTGCCACCGGTACATGGGTGGGGACAGGGTAAGGGAGAGAATGAGCAGCCCTTGGGGCTTAGGAGAGGGCAAAACTGCTTCTTTTGACAGTAGTGTCACCTCCAGTTTTACTTTTCAAGTTATGAATAAGTATTTCATGAATATGTATTTCAGTTTTACTGACCTGGGGCAATCCTACTCTGCAGCTGGTTTCCTCAGGAATTTGAATTAAGTATGTATATTAAAGTATTTATGTTTTTATTCACTATTATCTACTGAGTTGTCAGATGAAACTTTTCCTAATTATGGTTACTGCATGACTCTGTGGCTTGTTCTATAAGCAGGCAGCAAGGCATAATTATTGTTACGAATTTTTCTTTATCCCAATGGAAGTAATTATGAAGCTAAGTTTATGAAAAATCACAACTTATGAAATGCCTAATTTCTGCTGTCCAGAAACCCTTAAGTGGTTTCTTCAAATACTAATTAAAACGTGAGAAACATAAAGGTACATAATTAGAAGATCCTCTCTGAACATGCCAGTTCCCTATGCATTATGGGCAGGATGGCTTTATTTTGAAGCTTTTCTTCCCTCCTTATAATTAGGTGTTTCTCTTTAATAGGGCACAGGGCCCTTCTACAGGTGCATCCCAAAATGTCTCATATATTTGGCTCTTTCAAAAGCAATAGTTTTAGGACTAGTGGGAGCAATCCTAAGACAATAGGAAGAAAAGGAAGGCCCCAAGCTAGTCAGATGAATTTCTTTTAAATGAAGTCACTGCTCATTGAGAATCCTCTGCACATTTCTGGCCACAAAGACATACAGTATGCAGCAGGCACACTCACGGCATGTAGAGAAAGTAGGTCACATCACTAGCAGTGCTACAGCACGGTAAAGGGGCTCCAGTGAATAGAACATGAAAAAACGTTACTTTAAATCACCAGAAAGAGTGGGAATTCTGTCCAGGCTCTTTTCTAGCCTCAGGCCTTAGGCAGGGTGAGGGAATGGGTTTGACATTGGCATTAGGCAGGCTCACAGACTAGCATGCACAGTAGTGGGTCATCATTACATTTCTGATTCAGGCCAGGCATCTGTGACGCCAACAGGGGCAATAGATCATTGTTAAATGTTTGTTTAGAGTGGAGCCTCCTCTTTGCCTGGAGACTCCATCCTGGGAAAGGGTCAGTTTTTCCTGTGCAGCAGCTCTCAATCACACACCCCCACACTTTCCAACAGCAAAAGTTAAAAATGCTGTTTACCTGGAGGTTCTGGCAATGCCCAGGGGACACTGAGGCTTTTGCTATGTAATATTGACCCACCATATGCACTTTGGTATAAATCTCATATATCTAAGCCTGGTTTAAATCAGTTGGTATATACAAATTAAAATTACAGGGTATATTTTCTTTCATCTTTGCAGTTTCACTAGGTGTAGCAGTTTGGTGATGACTTTGAGTGCCACTTTGAGTGCCAGAATCATGGAATGTGTTACATTTGTTTTAGATATTGGTATTCTGTTGCTTTGCCCGTTAGATCTGTTCTAAAGCTCACTGGCAACTTCAATGCCAAGTGCTTTCAAATTTTGGTAATATTTGGTTCTGACCTTTGAGATTCTGAGCACTGAGAGCACTGAGGCAAATTCAAGGTCTCAGTCTTTATCTTCAAGGTGGTCAATAATAAAAACTTTAGGAAGGGGGACTGCACATGACAAATCTGTTCCTGAGCCATATGGAGTTTCCTAACACAGAAATGAAATTCATCACTAGAGGAAACTCCGGGGAAGCTAAGAAATACATCAGCCCTTCTCACTGTCTTCCATTACAAATCCAAGCTATGCTTCTTGTTTCCTTCTCTGGCACAAAGCAATGGAGACGTATTTTAAGACAAATCCTACCAAAATACTGCAGGGCACACATAACTTTGCTGTTGGAGAGAAGATGAGTGAAAATGGATCCACGTGTCAATAATATTCAAGTTGCATAACCCCTAGGGAAAGCACTGCACAGAGCAGCCCACCGTGCACTACCCTGTGAACCCCTAGGGAAAGCACTGCACAGAGCAGCGCACCGTGCACTACCCTGTGAACCCCTAGGGAAAGCACTGCACAGAGCAGCGCACCGTGCACTACCCTGTGAACCCCTAGGGAAAGCACTGCACAGAGCAGCGCGCCGTGCACTACCCTGTGGTCTGTCTTTTCTGTGCTTCCAAGAAAAGCTCTTTAATAACATTTTCAGAAGTATTAAACGGTTCTCCATGATTTTCAGAGCAGCCTAAGGGATTCAAACATTCACAGTTCATCACCTTCAAGGGATGCTAGCAGTTATAATCCTATAGTGTGAAGACAGCCTGTGCTGTTTGTACGATGCTTCACACCAATTTAACCAGACAGACTACTTACTTTCATTACTAGACTCAATATTGATATGGTACTGACTGAGGTTTATATATAACATTATTTAAGATCCAACATCTTGTAACAGGGAGAGACAGACAGAGATATATATGCTGACTATGGACTGCTGAAAAAATCTCAGTACCCCATCTGGATATAATGCTCCTACCCCGGGACTAAGGACAGAGCAGTGCTGGGTTGTCCCACTACATGTCGTGCACTCAAAAAAGAATGTGATTCCCTGATGGTGTATTTTTGGGAAATAAAATCAAAAGCTATTATGCTTGCTCATTGCTATCAATATTTTTAGCATTACTTGGCTGCATGTTCCTTTAAAATCAGGCTTTTAGAAGTAGTTTTAGAGAAAGGGATAATGGAGGGGAAGAGGAAAGGTCAAGGGTGAAGAATGAAGGAATTAAGGTAATTTGTTATATGAATTAATTGAAAACATACAGGAAGTGGCTGCTTTCATGTTTTCATTCTGCATTTTACAGATATAAAGAAATGGATTGTATAATGATCATGTATTTGAATTTAAAATGCTAACTCCCAGGCACGGACTTTGCAAAGGGTGGGCTGTTAGTGCCTGTCAATGTGGTGAGAGCTCCTCCGTTACATCGGTCCTGATGCCACCATGCTGACTCCTCACAGAGAGCAGGATGCTGCTGCCCCACAGTTTAGTAACTCCATCCTATATTCTGCCTGTGTCTATTATTTTTGGGGGTGCAGCTTAGCAGAGGAGAAAGTAGAGATGGCAACAAGAGAAAGGGATAAAGGTAGTACACCACCATTGAATCTTACCACCGCCTGATCAGGAGATCAGTGCTTCACCCACCCGTGCTCCTTGACACCTGAGAAACCCAGGCATATTAAAGCTAAATAAAAATGCTTTGATAAAACGTGGAACCTACCAGTCATCACAAAAGCTTTGGCACAGTGGAACAGACTGAATAGCAGCAGTGTGGTTGGGATGGATCCAGTGAGCAGCATGTGGAGAACACCGGTAAAAGCACTCAATTTTCTTTGTGAAATCTTCACAGCTGTGGTGGGTGAGAAGAGCCACAAATAAGCCTGTTTCTTAGCATCAGGGCTACAGCCTTGGTTTTCTAGGCCTGCTTTGATGTGGATGCAATACTACAGGTCAGGACAAAGACACAGAAAAGCATCCTTTCGCCCTGTTAATGTCTAGGTTCTAAACTCATCCCTTTGGCACTGTGTACCGACTCTGACCATGCAATTACCGTAGCCAGCTAAAGAGGCCAGAGATGTTTCCAGGCATATTTCAGCCCTATTTGTGTAAGCTTTCCGTAAACTTCGGAGGGCTCGAGTTTTCCTGGCAAGGACAATTCCAGGCAATAACGAAATGCAGTTTGAAACTATAGTACAAAACTTCTCTATGCTGTAGCCTTATGGTTCATTAATATTTAGATTTTCCCACAGCCCAGCTGAAGTTACTTAAGAACACGTACTGTTGCTGCTCTTCCGGGAGTGGCAGGCAATAGCTGTTACTTTTGCACATATGTTTTTGCTTAATTGTTTTGTACTTTCATTCTTTTATTTCTATAACTTGCCATGTTTCACAGCTCTAACATCTAACAGGGTACTAAAAATCTTAATTATGAAAACATTCTTCCTGGCTACAAAACCCACAGGATTACAAGAAATTTTGTTCTAAGTATTCAGAAGTTTCATTTCTGGACTCTTGTGCACTTTGTTTGCAAGATTTAATAATCTAGTTGATCTGCTTTCTAAATAAAGGAAGAAGCCTGGTCTGTATTGACTAGGGGTCACGCTCACTGGTATGCAATGGTTGCTTTGCAGAGCTGCAGAGCTGTGGTGTAGGTGCTACCTACTGGGTTTGTGACTGCTTTGCGTTGCAAGATCTGGTTCTATACTGAAAGCAAACTTGAAAAATCGTAACGCTTTCTTGATAAAATGGCATAAATCCTTCTGCACAAAAAGCATATGTGTAGGGATTCATGGGCTTTTGTGAGAATGGGAAGAAGAAGAGCCAGACTTTGGTCAGGTACAGGTACAAGATCATGGGAACTAGGCTGGGTGGCATCATCCCTGGGGCAACCAAGAACCGTCCATCAGCAGCTCCAGGAGAAGTTACCGCTAGTGTGGCTGCTACAGCATAGACCTATTGAACCAAGACACAGACAACATCAAAGCTGACTTACGATTTACTGAGCTGCCCACATCTGTTCCAGTAGCTGTTGTTTACTTTAATTACTGGGGAATGAGCCAACTGCTCTGTGAAGTCTGCATAGCAACAGGAAGCTGTCAGGAATAAAAAAAGAGATCTTGCAATAAGGATTTTCTTTAATACTGTATTTGGAAGACTCAAAATGTAAGATGAATCTGGTTTGGTCCACAACATGGTAAAGGCTCTTAATACTAGCTGGATGATGTTCTCAGGCTGAAACATTTTTGGTTTGGGAAGTAGCAATGTAAAGAGGACATGAGGTGGACTGGCACCCACAGTGCCTTCTCAAGGTGTGCCCAGAGAGCCTCGAGAATTCTACTAGTGTTCTGCCAGATGTTATATCCTGAGGGATAACTCTGAAAGCTACCAAACATAAAGAGGGTTAAAGACATGTAATAAATACTACACTTTGCTCACTACAGATTTTTGATTTCAGCTTTTCCCATTTGGTGTCTGCTACAATGAAGTAATTTTTATACTTAATCGCAATAAACCAAGTTAATCGTTTTGTAAACTTTATTTAAGCAGATGGAGCTACAAGAGAAGTAAACTGCATCAGCACTTTTTTAAAGATAATAAATGAAGTCACTGAGAGTTTTGCAGTTGACTTGCAGAATCTTACTCTTGAGTTGCATGCAGCAAAATGCCAATGAAGGAAACTTTTAAACTGCAACTTATACTGCATCTTACGTATGTTTGAGAAATTAAGGGAACTACCAAAATAATTAGTATATAAGATGAAGTAGTGTATTTAACTATGTTATACTTTTAGGCTATATTTGGCAAAAATTAAACCATTCTTACATTTGGAGTACAGAGTGCACTCTTGCATATTTGGCTCAGGACTTGGCTCCACTTTGTGGGTGTCCCCTTCCAGACATCCATATTTTTGGCCAGTAGATGACGTTAGGACAGCAAAGAAGGTGATAACAAACCTCAGCATTGTCGTTTGGTTCTTTTTCCTATATGGAGAGAAATATTTATTTATATCATTTATTTCTAGGAGCAGCCATAACATTAAGAAGGACTGCTCCAAAAAAGCTACACATGTAACCATATAAAATATACTCAGCAAAGATGCCCACATAAGCATTAAGACACGTGTTCTTCCTTTCTCTTTGGTTGTATCTGAACACTTCTGCTACATATTTTTGATGTTTGGTGACAAGTGTTAAAAACCACCAACAGTTCTGGCTATTTATGGAAACATGTTACAGTTTTCAGTGTTTAGGAAAATTATTTTAAGTTTCTTACACTGAACCTTTGAACCTTTCCAAGACAGTCTTCTGCTCTACTAGATTGGAAGAAAGCATTGATTACTTCTAAAACCTGCAGAGTTGTTTTGCACACTTGGAAAAGACACATCCAGTAGTGGTCAGCACCCGAGCTGGATAAGTTACAATGATGACTTGCCTTTCTTGAGGCTATGCTAATTTATACTTAAGGATTGGATCCATTATTTTCTGCCTGATTCGTAGAGTCTTGTCAAAAATGCAAGATAAAAGCCTTTTGTCTGTGAGACTAAAACCTCCCTAAACATGTTATTGACATAACCCTTCGCTCTTTAGTTAAAAAATTCCTGTTATCCTTTTGGAATGATTTTGCCTGAACAAGGACTGCAGCTCCTCTATGTACCTAGACTTTTCAGATATAAAGAAAACAACATGTTACAGAAGGAGAAAACTGTCTGTCCAATTTCTCAGTAGTTTCTCACCTCTTTTGCTGTCCTTCTGGGTGACACTTCTCCCTGGAACAGGAACACAGTAAATTGCTTTTCTCATCTTCCCGTTTATATACACACCGTCTGGCATCAGTGCTCCAGGATTTGTTTGCCCTGGAAGAGTTCCTTGACCCCTTGCAATGCTAACATAGATTTATCTCAAAAACAGATGCAATGACCAGCACATAACGCCCTTTTATTGCTTGCAAACGTTGACATGATAAAGAGGAAAGTACAAGCCTAGGTTAGAATTAGAAAAACAAGAGCTCTCCTATTTACCAAATACAGCTGCCCCCCCTGCCTGATTTTCCAATGATTCCGTTTATTGTTAATTATTGATTCATTTCTACAGCAGTTTCATGGGGCTCTTATCACAGATTAGGACTTCACTGAATTAGAGACGTGAAAAACAACACTCATCTTTCAGCCTGACTGTCTTAATTTTGACTATGGATATATGATGACTTGCCTTGGCTTACACAGTAATTTCACTGCAGTCCCTGGAAGAGAATCCATGTCTCCCAATTCCCGAGTCTTTGCTCTTTGTTCACAAGATCCCTTTTTACCCTGCTGCTGTTAACTCCAGTTGCTCTTTCTGCCTCACATCTACCCTCCAACCAGCGTCAGAAGTGCTAGAAGAAACTGTTGCTTGTGTCCTTGATAGTGATTCCTCATTAGGTTTCATTGCTTTATGCAAAGAGGATCCTGCATCTGCACATAAGCCAGTGCATAAAGTAGACACAGTGATTACAAATGGGTGCGTTTTTACTTTCATAGATCAAATCTTGTTGAGTACTGTGAAGAGCAGCACCACTCACTCCTTGCCATTGCTTAGAAGCCTAAGAAAAGTACCATCTGGTCATTTTATGTTTAAAACAGAACACTGGTTTGTCAGATAATATTCTGGGGCCATTATTTACGAACCTTTTTTGCTTGAAAAAACAAACATCTGCACAGTGGAAGTGTGGTATGGATCTCATTGAGCATACTCACTGAGCATGATAATGAAACAATCTCTATGAGCTATAAGCACTGATTCCTGTCCTAGCTCTAGTAAATGCCTCAAGGCAAAAGTGTTGCTGGCCTAAAAAGAGCCATTTCCAGATCAGTGGATTTTTATGTTCCAGAATGAATTTAATTAAGACAAGTTTAAAGAATGAATTTAATTAAGGCAAGTTTAAAGAGGCATAAAGTAACTATAGGAGAAACTGAAGTAAATCTAATGGCTTATTACCCACGCCTTCACCTCATGTGGACTGATCT
>VZTM01022399.1:414843-426758 GCA_013400555.1 Jacana jacana
CGCAGGGGTGCGCCGGGCCCGGGCGGGGGCTCTCGGGGCTCCAGAGGGCGGGAGGCGAGGTTCTGTGCTCCGGCGGGGAGGGGTCGGGGGGCAGAGGGGGGAGGCTGCGTGCGGCGTCGCCGGTTGGGACTGCATCCTCCGAGCATCCTCTGCCGTTCCAACCGGTTCCTCGGGTAGATGCCCCCAGGAGGAGGGGATGGGTTTGGGGGTGGGCAGCGGAGTGGTGGTGGTGTGTCCGTGTTGTGACGGCGTGGCGCTGGGTGGGTGGTGGTGCCAGCAGTCCTGCCTGCATGCTGATGAAGATGCGGTGAAATCTAGCGAGTGCTCCGTGCTTGCTGGTGTTAATAATTACAGAACGCTTCTTGCTAGTAACCTTCTGTAGGTCATCCCCAATTTAACGTTAATTATGATGCCTTTTTCCAGCTTTTTTTTTTTATATTTTAGGATTAAGACTGGAAGTGGCTTGTTTAGGAAACGTGCCTTTGCAGGTATTTGAAAAAGCATAGGCTTCTTAAAAATGGGAGCGTGTGACTTTGATATATCCACTTTTATGTCTTTCACCCCCACAAAAAATAAGGTTCTTGTGATTTCTGCTTAGGGCTACAAGGATGGGAGACACAAGAGATCCTTAACTTTGTTTTGGTGTGTTTGGACATTCCTAATTGAACAAGTGAGGAGAAAGCGGGGTGAGACTCAGCGTTAGTTGCCATCTAGATTTTTAACTACTCATGTTTGGGTCTCTTTTGGGGGAAGTGAAGAAGAAAGTATCACAAGTGTGAAGACTCCGAGGATGCAGTAACTCATTGCTTTGTTTTGCCGTTTTAGGAGGATGTGAAAGTCTAGGCTATTTGATGTTTCTTGTCCAAAAGGTGTCTTAAGTTTATGTCACAGTTGCAGCTGTACAGGTTTACTTTTTTTGTTTGTTTGTTTGTTTTATTTTGTTTATAACTTCTTGGGTGTTTATAGAACCATCAGTTATAGGAGACTTGTATTTTGTCTTTGACTAGCTCTGCCCAGTGGATGTGTCTCGGGTATAGATGGCTCAGATGGAGCCCTGGAAAAAGAGACCTCTCCTGTGTTTTTAATTTTATCCTCCAGTGTCTTGTTAAGCCAGGTGATTAATAGGTGCTGCTGCTTTTGATGCTTATCACTTCCTGAAGCAATAAAAGAACAGTAATGCCCTTATTCAGGGGGAAAAAAAAACAGTAAAGGCAGACGAGGTGACTTAGTTTCTTCCCAGCTGTCCATTAATATAATGGTCACTAGAACTATCACATGCAATAGCATGGTGTTTGTTGGACTTGTTTGACCTGTTGTGTTTGATAATGACATGGAAATCAGAGGAAATTGTTTCCATTCTAGGTAGTTGTGAAGGAAACTTTTAACGAATGGTGCGTAGAGAAGACGCTGTGTACCATGTGGTGTATTGAACACTCAAGAAGCTTCATCAAAACAACGTCAGCGTCGCCAAACGGGAAAGGCTGCAATTTCAGAAGTGCCACTTTTTGAGATGCGTAAAGGCTTTTTAATGGGAGCTGCTGCCAGTTTCTTTTTAGCTTGGATGTGCTAGGACGTGATGTCGCTTGTAGGAATGGATCTTTATGTGCTGGCAAGCATTTGGTGTGATGGAGTTGAGGAGTTTTGCAGCTAAAGTTAAGAAAGCTTCTACTCAACCTGTATGAGATGCTACCCAGGCGTCAAAGGAGAAGCTCTTAGCTCTTCTCCCCTTTTGTCTCCCATTTGAAGTGGTGGAAGCTCTGTAAATGTGGCAGGAAATAAATAGTTATGTTGGACAAATTTAATAAACAGGACAAGTCTACTCGCAGCAATTCTGTCTTTCATATCAGTAATTCGGTGTTTCTTTAAAGATCAAGAGCTGGTAGTGTGGAAGGCGTGGAAATGGCGTTCTGAGGTGCAGAGATAGTGTGATACTCCATGTCCACTGATGCAGCTTGTAGAGTGACAAATATCCGACCACTTCTGATTTAAGTAGCCCTGTTGTTTCCAAGCCAGTGGTATGCCCTGAGCTCTACCAGTGCAGCAGTGTGCACAGCTGCAGGGAACCATTCTGAATTAAATTTGGATTTCACAGTTTATTTGCCATATATTTGCACAAGTTTGTGGTTGGGGGAGACTAAGCTACTCTAATGTTGGAAAAAGCACTTATCAAACTGTGACCATAGTAGTTAATCAGTGTACTGACCTTTAGGCATTTGAAAATCTGATCCTTTAATATGCTGTGCTTATAGTTCTGACATGTACATATGATTAATGTTTTAACCTTTTTATGAGTTATATAAGAACATAAAAATGACTGTACTTGGTCACATTAAAGATCCCTCTAGCCCAGTATCCTGCTTCTCTGAGCTGCCAAAAGCAGATGCTTGGGGAAGAGTATAGTGTATATTGAGGAAATACCTCTCCCAGCCTCCAGTAATTTGTGGCTCACAGGTTTCCGGAACTGGAGGTGATATTTGTTTTTAGTGCCCCCAGTGGGTTTTTTCTTCTATGAATTTGTCCAATCAGTATTTGAAGCCATGTATGCTTGTAGCATTCAAAACATCCTGTGGCTGAGTGTTGTAAGGCTTAAAAACATTTTGTGTGGAAAAAACACTTCTTTTTGTTTGTTTTTAAACTTTCTACCTGCTTGTTTCATGCCTTGTTCATTAATTCCTGTGTTGGAAGAGGCAGTGAAAAAGAGAATCCATGTTACTCTGTGTGGCTTGCAAATTGAGAACTTTTGATTTTATTTACCATCCCTGGCTTGTGGCTTTTCTAGAGGCATTTTAGAAAGAAGTGACTCTACCCTTTCCATTGTCCTTGCTGTTTTCCTTGTGCCTTTTGCAGGTGTGTTCCTGATGGGCGGTAGTGGTGCAGGAGTCAGTGGAACAGGGCTAGGGCACCAGCACTGGCTCCAGTATTTCACCGTGTAGCACCCTGTAAATTTATACAGCGTATGGGGGCTTAGTCTTCAGTCTTCTACCTGCTTTTTCTTGATGATCTTTAAACATTGAGTTGGCACTTGTAGAGAGCCAAGTCCACAATGACTGGTTTAGTTAGGAATAGCTAGTTCAGAATTTGTCAGTGTGTATGTAAACTTAAGATTTATTTTTTTTTTTAACCATGCATTACTTTACCTTTATCTACATTATCTTATCTGCTATTTACAGCCCACTTAAACAGTATCACTAAGGTCTTCTTCAGATCTTTGGCCATCGCTTTTGCAACCTTGAGTAACTTTAAGCGTTGTCAGCAAACTCTGTCACATAAGTGTTAAACTTCTTTGCTACATTTTGCCTTAAGATATTGAAGATGTTGATTCAGGAACAGATCCTTGTAGGATTCTGCTGGTGATCGTTTTTTTGGGGGGGAGGAAAGACAAATTGTTCCAACTTCTTATTTCCTATTTGTTAATCAGTTATTAATTTGTATTTGAACTGTCCTCCTTATCCCATGATACTTCAGTTTCATTGAGGAAGGGCATCTTTGTCCAACACAGCCCACTTGGATTTCCATAACGTATTAGCTTAATTGTCATATGTTTGGTGACTGCATTGAAGGAGAAAAATGAAAACTGAAAGTTATTGTTATAACTGAAAGTTATTAGTAGGTATTAGTATTTAGTGTTATAACTGAAAGTTATTGTGAAAGTTATTGTTGCTTATGAATGACAGTCAGAGGTGTATCATAAGTGTTAGATTGTTTCCCTGTCATGCTTACATCATTAGTTTGAGACATTGTGATTTTTGTTGTGAAAGATCTCAGGTGGGTCATAGCCAATATTTGTCAGAGGTGCTTTTATTAGCATTTTTTACTCGAGGAAGAGGTCAAAGTTCCCACGAAGGAGTCTTCAGTGTCTTGGAGATACGACTTAAAAGCAGTTTTGATGGAAGAATACATGATCATGGCTGGAATGTAAAGGGTAGGTAGCAAAAAGCAGCTGACTTTTCTGTGGTATGAAGCTAGGAGTTGGGCTCAAAAAGAGGTGACCTTCATGAAAAAGGAAATGCATGGAAGAGTATTACTTTTTTTTTTTTTTTTCCTAAGGATGTAATAGATGCAAAAAACATTCAGAGGAGGAGGGATGTAGTGAAGATTGTTAAGCAGAGAGACTGTGTCCACCTGAGGAAAACAGCTGCAATTGACCACCATCTAGGAGAATATTAGAACCAGCCAAATGCATGATGCTTCCCTTTACTTGTCTGTAGGGAATGTCTTTGCTATTTTTATAGGGTTTTTTTCCATGACTGGGTATTAGCCTGTCCCTAACAAATCTAAATCCTGTCTTCCTCTGAGGGGAGAATAAACAGATAACGAATGCTGAAGTACTGTGGAAAGTCTAAGTTGGGGATGGAGGTTGAGGGTCAAAAGAGTAAAAATAGGGGACACTGGGCACTGAGTGATTTTTTCTGAACAGCGTTCTCTGCTCTAAAGGCATCCAGGGAACCAATGGGTACTGCCCAGTGGTGCTTTGCTTGGGGTGCAACAGAGTGATGGAAAGAAGTGGACCTTGTGCTGGTCAGCATTTTACCCTCACTTCTGCCAGACTTCCCTCTCCTCTTGCTACGGATGGCCAGCACTGGGAGAGGATTTATGAGCAGATTCCATGACTTTGTGATTTTGTAGGAGAATAAAGAGATGAATAGGACAGCAGTAGCTGGATCTTAGCAAGCATCTCAAGGGACTGGTAGAGGGCACAGCAAGTTGTAGAGGTGGGATTTGGGGTTAATGCACCCTTTTTTCTTTTATAAAGTTTAACTTGACTGCTGCTGACAAAGAATTAGACAGAAACATTGCTGAACCTGGAGGGGCCCCTGCAGCATGTGTGTTCATTGTATGGGAAATCTTCACCTGATGCCAACAGGCTGCATACATAGTATTGAGAAAGGTGAAAAACCTCCTTACAGAATCACAGAATATCAGGGATTGGAAGGGACCTTGACAGATCATCTAGACCAATCCCCCTGCCAGAGCAGGAACACCTGGATCAGGTCACACAGGAACACATCCAGGTGGGTTTTGAGTATCTCCAGAGAAGGAGACTGCACAACCTCCCTGGGCAGCCCCTTCCAGTGTTCCCTCACCCTAAAGAAGTTTTTCCTCATATTTAAGTGGAACCTCCTGTGTTCCAGCTTGCACCCGTTGCCCCTTAGTCCTGGTTAGTTTTGTTTTGGGGGAGCTCTTTCTATAGGGCAGTCACTGCAGTAGAATCTCCAGCTGTAAATTTTTATCTGCTCAGAGAAAGGAGATCTAGCTTCTTCCCCAGGAAGCATTTTGATATTTCTGCATTGGATAGAAAGTATTTCCTGGGTTTTGAATGAAGTAACTGACTTACAACCAAATCGTTTAACTCTTCCAGGCGTTTGGAACTGTAGCACTACAGACTCCCAGCAGGAGAAGTATTCCTTTCGCTTCATGTGTCTTTGAAACTTTGTAGATCTGTAGGTGCCAAAGCTGAAATGGGTTACTGTGGTGTTAGCCTGCCTGATTGTCCCACCTGTGCAGGCTGAGTTCTTTCCTGAAAGATAAATTAAAACATCTCTCAGAAATTGATCTTATCTTAGCCTTAGATCATAGTGTGTCTGTCACCTCTTCTGGAAAGCTCTGCCAATGTTTAATTATTCCTGCAGTTAGGAAACTAAACCACATCTCATTTCAAGGCTTGTTTTGTCTAATGTCCAACTTTCAGCTGTGGAATATGCCTGTGCTAGCACAGGCAGTACAGATTCTCTACTATCTGATATCTTTTCCATGTATAAGTATTTGAACTGTAAAATCTCACTTCAGTTGGAACAGAAGACGCTGAGTTCTTCTAGTACTTTGTGCTTTCCCCCCCAATTATTCTTGCAGTGCGTGCACCAAAAATAGGTAGTATTCTGACAGCAGCCTGGAATAGTGTGATCACAGAGAAGGTTACTTCTCTTTGTTACTTGTCTTTTTACAATGTCGGGGATTGCGTTACCACAGTTGGGTGTGTCGTACCAGACAGTTTTGTAACATTATGCTTATGTGGATATTTCTACTCCCTGTATTCAGGACGTTGTGCAAATTGGTCCAAGGCTTACTTATAAGGACTGCTTATAAATGGTAGGTTAGAAAGCTTATCCTCCCTTTCACACTGTCTTTATTTTGGTTTTGTATTTTTATTTTTTTTTATTTAATGTTTTTTATTTTCTGGATTTTTTTTTTTTTGAAGGAATGGCAAAGGATCTTTTCCACTGACTTCTCACCCTGTTCCCTCTTTGGTTTTTTGGAAAGCAGTCAGTGACCAGCAGGGAGAAACTGGCTAAACCCCAGAGTGCTAGGCAGATTTGTTTAGCCTCCACAGCTGCAAAGAAGCTGTTACCATGCTTTCCTTGCTGCGTGGCAAGCCTGGAAACTGAAGAGATTGTTTTTTCCTAGTCAGAACTTCTGTGCTTCAAATATAATAAGCATTTTCTCTTTTCCCTGTACGTACCATTAGCGCTATTGAAGGCGGAACCTCTATTGTGATGAGCCCTGTATGTAGACTGCATAGCAGTTTGGTGTTCTTTGGTTATTCCTACCATGAATCTTCCCTTTTGTTCGATAGGTGAAGAAACAAGCTCTTGGAGTTCAGCTGATGCTTTGCTTCTGACCTTTCTCCACACCTCTGTGTCTCAGGCTGCTGAGCAGAGCTCTGTTGAAGCTCCCGTTCTGCTCCCCCAGCCATGGACCCTGTGATTAACAGCTCACAATGCTCAAAGCTGTTTCTTCTAACTTCATATCAAAACCTACAAGCTGGGATGAAACTTAATCTGAAGAAGATGAAAGTTTATTTCCAAAATTCAAGTAAATGAACAGAGTCAAATGGATGTGTCTCTAGGAATGCAGATTGTGTTTGCAATAAAATGTAGTTTTTAATCATATTACAAACTCCATAAAAGCAAATATAAATTTAAGCAAATACGTTCCATAAGCATCATTTCTCCTTATTCTCAAAGGAGAAATGGGATGCAGCTTACTCCTAGAAGACCAGGAACCATCTGTTCATGTGACTATTTCTAGCCAGCTGTTTTGGGATATTGTTGCCGATTATGGTAGTTACTAGGACAATTCTGTCTTGTGCCTGTTTCATCAGGGGAACTAAAGAAAGTCTTAAGGAAGACATTGGTAAAGATTCCTTAGTTACAAGCTGTGGATGTGACTTACCATTAGTAGCTCAGCTGCAGTTTGTAGACATCAGACTTCTTTTTCTCATCTCCCTTTATGTGTTGCCGTGTAGCTCTTTTTCTTGTTAGTGGGAGAGAGCAAAAAATAAGTGGGATTTTTTATAAGAAAATGCCAAGTTGTAGCCTATAAAGCTTCTAATATGGTGAACTTGAGGCCAGAATGTATGGTTGGCTGGCAGGCATTCTTACTTATCCTCAGAGTTTAATTTCTTAAGTTTATCCCCTTCTCTGTGGGGAAATAAAGATAGTGAGGAAGCCAAAGCATAGCAGTGGAAGAAGCTGTTCCCTGTAACATGTATGGTTCTGTCTTTGTTTTCATCTTGTTCTTTTCCTGAGGAGGCAAGAAAAGGTGGAAAGAACAAACTTCTCAGTGTCCTGTAGGTATGTCTCGCCTTCCACAAGCTGATTCTTGTTGATGCCAGAGCTACTCCTGCTTGACTTCTTTGCTAGCAATAGTTTTGATCGGGCAGCACTGACAGCTGCTGGCTACGTACTGCTCTGAGCTTGTATGTTCATGCTGAAAAGGAAGTTCACAGAATGTGGAAAAAGGGACTGGCCACTTGGGAGGAATATAGGAATGTTGTCAGAGTATGCAGGGATGCAACGAGGAAGGCTAAGGCCCACTTGAAATTAAACCTGGCAAGGGATATCAAGGACAGTAAGGACTTCAAGTACATCAGTAGGAAAAGGAAGACTAGGGCAAATGTGGGTCTGCTGCTGAATGAGGTGGGTGCTCTGGTGATGGAGGATGCAGGAAAGGTGGAGTTACTGAATGCTTTCTTTGCTTCAGTCTTTACTACTATGACTGTCCCTCAGGAATGCCAGACCCTGGAGGTAAAAGAGAGTCAGTCTTCTGTTCTGCAGAGTGCCTTGATCGAGGAGGATTGGGTTAGAGATCCTTTAGGCAAACTTGACACCCACAAATCCATGGGTGCTGACAGGATGCACCGGTGAGTGCTGAGGGAGCTGGCAGGCATTATTGTGAAGCTGCTCTCCATCGTCTTTGAAAAGTTATGGAGAACAGGAGAGGTGCCTAAAGACTGGAAGAAAGCTAATGTCAGCTTTCAAAAAGGGCAAGAAGGACTCAGGAAACTGCAGGCCAGTCAGCCTCACCTCCATTTATGGAAAAGTGATAGAACAACTTATCCTGGATGTCATCCCTAAGCATGTAAAGGAAAAGAAGTTTATTTGGAGTGGTCAGCATGGACTCATGGGTGGGAAATAATGCTTGACCAACCTGCTAGCCTCATAGAATGACTGGCTGGTTGGATGAGGGGAGAGCAGTGACCATTGACTACCTTGACTTCAGCACGGCTTTTGACATTGTCTCCATAACATCCTCATAGGAAAGTTTAGGAAATGTAGGTTAAATGAGTGGACAGTGAGGTGAATCGAGATCTGACTGAATGGCAGAGCTCAGAGGGTTGTGATCAACAGTGTGGAGTCCAGTTGGAGGCCTGTATCTA
Organism: Jacana jacana; assembly: GCA_013400555.1. Lineage (NCBI taxonomy): Eukaryota > Metazoa > Chordata > Aves > Charadriiformes > Jacanidae > Jacana > Jacana jacana. The sequence continues at coordinate 423,500 of VZTM01022399.1, forward strand.
GTGGTGTTCCCCAGGAGTCAGTACTGGATTGTCTTGAACTGGGAGGAGTGGCTGACACGCCAGAAGGCTGTGCCACCATCCAGCAATACCTGACAGGCTAGAGTGTTGGGTGGAGAGGAACCTAATGACCTTCAACAAGAGTAAGTGTAGGGTCCTGCACCTTGGGAGGAATAACTCCATGCACTAGTACAGCTTAGGATTTGATCTGCTGGAAAGCAGCTCTGCAGAGTGAGACCTGGGAGTCTTAGTGGACAAATTGACCATGAGCCAGCAACATGCCCTTGCGGCCAAGAAGGCTGATGGTTTCTGGGGTGCATTACAAAGAGCTTGGTGAACAAATTGAGGGAGGTTATCCTCCCTCTCTACTATGCTCTGGTGAGACCACATGTGGAGTACTGTGTCCAGTTCTGGGCTCCCTAGTTCAAGAAAGACAAAGAATTACTGGAGAGAGTCCAGTGGAGGACTAATAAGATGATCAAGGGAATGGAGCGTTCCTCTTATGAGGAAAAGCTGAGACACCTCGGTCTGTTTAGAATGGAGAAGAAAAGACTGAGGGGGGATCTCATCAATGCTTATCAATATCTAAAGGGTGGGTGTCAAGAGGATGGGGCCAGGTTCATCTTGATGGTGCCCAGTGACAGGACAAGGGGCATTGGGCACAAACTGGAATACAGGAAATTCCATCTGAACTGAAGGAAAAAATTCTTTACTTTGAGGCTGATGGAGTAGTGGAACAGGCTGCCCAGAGAGGTGGTGGAGTTGTCTTCTCTGGAAATAGTCAACCCTCCTGGATATGTTCCTTTTCAGCCTGCTGTAGGTGACCCTGCTTTGGCAGGAGGGTTGGACTAGGTGATCTCTGAAGGTCCCTTCCAACCTCTACCATTCTGTAATGGTTAGAAGTATGAGGAGGGGGAAAAAGCAGCTGAAGTAAGCTAAAAGCAGGTAAAGGGGAATAGAGTCAAGTGATCAATTCTGCCATGTGCTTGTTAGGTAATAACCAAATTGAGCCAAAAGATGATTCTATAAGCAGACGAGAGGGATGTAGAGGAAAGCGACCAGTTCTGCCATGGACTTGTTAGATAATAGTGAAATAGAGCCAAGGGGCATATGACATTCTCTGGCCAGATACAATAAAAACATCACCGCCCTCAAAGTTAGATATTAATGGAGAAGCCTGATTTTTAAAAATTGATTTGTGTCAATCAATAAATGGGTAGGCATAGCTTGGATGATTCAGCTTGCCTTTGTGAGATTTTTGGTTTCCTGTCACAAGTGAAGAGTAAGAACAAATATTGTGCATTAGCCACATCAATTTCATATCTTGCATATTAGAATAGCCAAGCAGGCAATGGAGAGATGATTTTATCGGTGTTCATGTCGCCGGTGATTCGCATCTGAGTTCAGCAGTGCACTGCATTTCTTTTCCAAGAGTGGAGGAGTGAAGAAGCCAAGAGAAGTCTTCTGTTGGAAGTGTCTGGGTTTGATATGGAACTGCTTATCTTTATAATCAATTATTAGCTTGGAGGGAAAAGCTGATGGTTCTTAGTATTTGTTACAGAGCACTTGAGGATAACAGGGGTGTTCTCCAAGACTAGGATTAGGCATCTACAAAGCAATCTAAGGCTGTGGACTATGCTTTGGGAAAATAATAGGTCTTAGAAAAGATCTGTAAAAGGAAATGAAGTGGTCAAGAGCGATGTTAAGTGTTTTGGAGAGCGCCAGAAGACCAGAGTACAAGTAAATAAATTATAGTCAGTGTTTTAGGAGCAAGCCTATAAATGAGTTGTATAGTTAATACAGTGACTGTTAGGCATTTAGATGTTTAAACATTTAGTCACAGGTGGATGTGGTGATGTATCAGTAGCAAATACTTCTTTCTCTGTTTTATTAAATGACTTAAGTTGGACCTGTGCAGTGTGAAGATGGTGGCAAAAATACGTGACCCTGAAAGTTAAATTATGCATCCAGTTAATTATTTGTGCGCTCTTTGACCTTTGCATTGATCTCTGTTTTTAGGACAGAGGAGAATCTGTTCACAGCATTGTTCTCCCAGTTTAGCAGACGCTTCAGCAGTAGTGTTTGCTGGCTGCAGTCTTTCGGTTTGAGCTTGAGACTTGGTGATGTTCGTAAACCCAACAGTTGGGCATTGTTTTTGTTCTCAAGCAGAAGGGAAGAAATTCATGGCTTGTCCTTGGAAAAAAAATAAATTAGCTGTTGTTTCTTTTGATGGAACTGCATAATGCTGCTTGATGAGGAGAAGCTTTCGTGCCAGACTATAGAGACTCCATTTATTTGTGCAGAATTAAGAATTGTGAGTTAGTTGATCTTTGTCTGCCTTTTTATGTGATTTATGTTAAGGAAAGCTACAGATTAGGTGTTTGTTGTGTTTCCAAAGGTTAACTTCATTTCCCTTAGGTCTAAAGCCATTGGTGGTTTTATTTACCGTCTTATAATCAAATGGTCATTTCTTTGTTCTTCATTCCTTATGTGCAGATCCGCTCTTGAGCTGGAGCGGAAGTTTGTTCTCAGGAAAACCTCACACAAGTGCTTCTTAATTGTCTTGTGCATTCATGTGCTTATCTCCTTTGTGGCAGGAAGTGAGAAGATTCCAGATGATCTGTGGAGACAAAAATATTGATGCTGAAGGATCGGAACTTTCACTGTCACAAACAAAAAAAATGTATTTAATTTTCTTTCCTGCTGCAAATAACAGTCTTCCTCAGTGATGATAACACCAGATTAAAATGTGTCTTGGTCTTGCTCCATAATGTATATGAACAAATAGTGTTCTAACTCTTAGGAGACCACTGGGCCTTGTTAGAGTTTATTTTGACACTGATCTCTAACTACACATGGTTCCCCTACTACTACTGTTCAGGTGACAGTTGTGATATATAAAAGCATCATTGGTAAAAAAGTGGTTAAAGAGGATTCCTATAGTGGTTTTTTTATGCTTCTCTTTCTGTGCAGCTTATACTATCCAAGGGAGCTTTGCAAGTTAAGATCAAGTCTTAAAATTGTGTTACAGATCTCTAATTAGTCATTGAATGTGTAATTGGGAAAGCCCCTTTAACTCACCTGAGAGATTCACTGACAAAGTTCAGTTCATGAGTCTCCTTTCTGTTTTCTTTATAGGCAGCTTCATTTGAAACAAGCCTTGGGACAGCAGTTGTACGTGGATTTTCTAGCCTTGGGACAGTTTTTTAAGGGCTGTATGTTGTACTAGACCAACACAGACTTTTATTTGAGACTATACTTC
>VZTM01022399.1:429309-444623 GCA_013400555.1 Jacana jacana
TTCATGTAAGGACCAAACATTCAAGCTGATATAATTTAATTACAAATTACCTTGTCTTCTAGGCTGTGGTTCTATTAGGAATAAAGATGATTCTGTACCTCAATGATCCTTAGAAAAGGGGTAATAACGTACATAGTTGTAAATATTTACTTCTGCTTTTTAACAAGCTTTTTAATGCGTTCCTGCAGCTTGGAAACACTTGGCAACAAAGTTAACAACTTGAATTTCCCTGGTGAAACATTAAAGATTCTAATTCATTAGCTCTAATCAAACAGGCCTTGGAGTTGTTTTCCTGAAGAGTTAACAAGGGAAAAAAAAATCTTCCCATTGGAGGAACAGGACAAGAAAGGTGTATCTGATAGTACAGGTTCTTGATACTGTGTCTTTTTTGTTATTAACTGGGGGATTTATTTATTTGTATATTTATTTATGTATTCATTTATTACAGAAGGATTCAAATTTGTTTTGCAACTTGTCTGTAATGTGTGTTGTAAGTGCAGCTGAATGTACGGAGGAAGCGTTAGGGATTCAGAATGTTAAATGTGGGCATGTTACAATGGATAACTACTGAAAGCATCACTGTGGCAGTAATGCTTAGCTTTCCAGCCATTTGGAATACTTACTATTGACAATAAATTCAGTTTACATATCTACCTTTGTGGGAATGTTGGGATTTATTGGAAAATTCTTCAAATAAATGTATTAAAGAGAAAAATATGGCTAGCCTCTTTTCTGTCTTTAAAATACTGACACTTTTATATAATGTAATATATTCTGTAAAGCTATTTACTCTTGCTGATGTAGTAAACCAATATATTATAGCCTCTAACAGGCTATGTTGATTTAATGTAATTTTCCTTGATTCTGCTGTCTCTGGCATTTTTCAGGATGCTGCTGGCAAGTACATGAGTTAAGCAGATACAGTTAAGAAGAGTCTTAGTTGCAAGTTCTTATTCAGCCTACAATTTTGGTCACATTTGGGCTCACCTCAGCTTCCTGGTAAACTGCTGGCTCTCTTTCCTCAATATGTCATCTTTGGGCTGGAAAGTTAAGGCAAATTTCAGTGCTAAATACTAAAGCATAACTACTATGACTCCATTGTGTTAATTGCTACTTATACACATAGGTATTTGGTTTGCCATCTGTTCTCCAGGCCTTTGATTTTCTCTTTCAGTGTATTTTAAAGTATATTAGAGGAGACCTAATGATAGGATCTAATTTATCTTTTGTTAAGGGTAGATGCACACATTATATAAAATGATGAGGAGAGGGTGGGAAGGAAAAGAATGCTTCTCAGATACGTGCACACAATCCTGACACAACAGGCTTTTATCTTTTAAAGGACAAACAGTACTGTGTTAAAAAACAGAAAATGCAGCTTTCAGTGTCGACTATTTCTACTGCTTAAAAAAAACTTCAGAAAGTGTCCGGTTATCCTTGAATTGCATTAGTCATTGGTTGTCTTCCTTACAGAACAGGGTAATATTAGTGTATTCTTTGCCAGTTTATTGTATTTAAATTTTAATTCTCCTGTTCCTTCCAACAGTTTGCTAGAATTTGCTTCCAGATGACCGTAGGTGGTTGCACTGACTAGGCTTTAGAAAAAAAAATAAATTAAAAAAAAATCTCATTTTTCTTGTTCATGGATTACCTGTTCAAATAAAACTTTCTGTTGTTATTCTGCCTGTCCCCCAGCTACTAGTTTAACATGTTTTGACCTGCAATTTTGAATGTTCGTCAGTCACGGTTGAGTGTTTTTGCTTGTAGACATCTCTAGGAAATGGGTATTCTTGACTTAGTGATAATGCAGCTACATGTAAGGAAGTGCTCCATTGTGTGATCTATTGCATCTTAAGTGTAGGCCATAAAGATGGGTCTTTGGAAGTCTTTGGTTTGTTTTAGTCTTTTTTTTCCCCCTAACATTTGTCTGTTGCTGATATATGACCCTCACTAATGGTGTGGTGCTTCATCTGGCTGTTCAAGGAAGTACTTGGACGTGTATCTGCGCTTTCAGTATTCACCTGCTGTTTGTAGATGTGCAAGTGTGCTGACTGACTGAGCTGAAAGATGTAGATCCCTTCCATGTTCAAGAAAAGCCTTCTTTGTATCCTAGTGTTTCAAGTTATGTGAGCAAGTTTTTGTGTATGTTTGAAGGGACTGATAGGGGTAATCATTGCCTAGCAAAACATTGTTTGGTGTTTTTATCTTCAGCCCCAAACTTTGTAGGATTCAGCTGGCTGTTTGAACCTGGCTTTTTAGCCTGTGGCAAAAAGCCACAAGGCCAAAGTAAATGAAGTTTTTTTTCCTCTCACCTTGGAAAAGAAATTAACAGAGAGGCTCCCAGTCCTTTTCACACTGTGTGAGCAAAGTGTTTCTGTTATGCACTTATTAATACCTTCATATCTAAACCTGCAAGCATTTTTTCTTTTCAGAAGTGGAAGTGGAGCCCTTAAAATTAGGGCAGTCTGTGCTATGTAATCTATTGTTCAACCACTTGCTCTGGTAGTCTGATTTAGGATTTTGAATACATGTAAGCAAAATTTTGCTCTATCACTGCAAAGACTTTTCTTTATCCATTGGTTTGGAATGCTGTGTANACAATATAGGCATAGCTCTTCGAAAATGAAGTTTTAAACTGGCCATGTTGTAATTAGTGTTTTTTGAAACATAATAGGCCGTGTCAGAACAGTGCACTCAATGTTTTTTTCATATTTGAAAAGTGAGTCTGACGGTATATAAGCCTGCAGGGTGTGATCTGGGTACCGCTCTTCAAAACATGCAACACCTATTTAGTCTTCTGATTATTGTCAAAGTGTTTGATGTGTGTAACAAAAAAAGGGCTTGTGAAGGATTTTCCATATGTAATGTTTCCCCCTGTACTCANTTGCTGATATATGACCCTCACTAATGGTGTGGTGCTTCATCTGGCTGTTCAAGGAAGTACTTGGACGTGTATCTGCGCTTTCAGTATTCACCTGCTGTTTGTAGATGTGCAAGTGTGCTGACTGACTGAGCTGAAAGATGTAGATCCCTTCCATGTTCAAGAAAAGCCTTCTTTGTATCCTAGTGTTTCAAGTTATGTGAGCAAGTTTTTGTGTATGTTTGAAGGGACTGATAGGAGTAATCATTGCCTAGCAAAACATTGTTTGGTGTTTTTATCTTCAGCCCCAAACTTTGTAGGATTCAGCTGGCTGTTTGAACCTGGCTTTTTAGCCTGTGGCAAAAAGCCACAAGGCCAAAGTAAATGAAGTTTTTTTTCCTCTCACCTTGGAAAAGAAATTAACAGAGAGGCTCCCAGTCCTTTTCACACTGTGTGAGCAAAGTGTTTCTGTTATGCACTTATTAATACCTTCATATCTAAACCTGCAAGCATTTTTTCTTTTCAGAAGTGGAAGTGGAGCCCTTAAAATTAGGGCAGTCTGTGCTATGTAATCTATTGTTCAACCACTTGCTCTGGTAGTCTGATTTAGGATTTTGAATACATGTAAGCAAAATTTTGCTCTATCACTGCAAAGACTTTTCTTTATCCATTGGTTTGGAATGCTGTGTACGAGTGGGGTTTTTTTGTGCACTTTGTATGTATTTCATCTTGCTTTGGGGCAAGGAAAGATCTCTTCCTGTGGCTTTCTTTGTTTAAAAGTGGTGACATAAACCACTGCTATTGCCACGTAGTTCATCTGTGAACTCCAGTACTAAAGCTGGGTTTTGATGGGTGAGTGAAATTAAATTACAGACTTATGAAAGACAACTCTACTGTCAAGTTACAAGTTTCCCTCTTTGTTGTTTTGCTGACACAATATAGGCATAGCTCTTCGAAAATGAAGTTTTAAACTGACCATGTTGTAATTAGTGTTTTTTGAAACATAATAGGCCGTCAGAACAGTGCACTGGATGTTTTTTTCATATTTGAAAAGTGAGTCTGACGGTATATAAGCCTGCAGGGTGTGATCTGGGTACCGCTCTTCAAAACATGCAACACCTATTTAGTCTTCTGAATATTGTCAAAGTGTTTGTTCGTAACAAAAAAAGGGCTTGTGAAGAATTTTCGATATGTAATGTTTCCCCCTGTACTCAGCACTGGTGAGGCTTCACCTTGAGTACTGTGNGTTGGACTCGATGATCCCAGGGGTCTCTTCCAACCAAAATGATTCTATGATTCTAAGCCTGTCTCCTATAGAAGACAGCATAGAATCTTTGGGGAGTGTAGTTACATTTCCACTGTTCCTTTCACATCTTTGTGGTATGAGTCCTGGTGGGAAGGAGTTGCTTAAGCTGGGATGGCAGTTGAAGAAGTGCATGGGGAATGATATTTTGAGAAGCAGCATGGACCATTGGGCTGACCTGAAAGGTGTGCATAGGCAGGATGTTGCAGCTGAGCGGATATTGTGGTAGAAGTAGGTGTGCCCTTCAGTGTTGGTGCTCCATGCATTCCTTCAGTTGGAGGACTTCTGATTTGGGTATTAGCAGATCTAAAATGCTTATGTACTATAACTCAAGAAGAAATATTAAGGATTTGCAATCCTTTCCTGATAAGAAAGGACTACTTACAAGGGGAAGGGTAGAGGAGCAGGTACATTCTTTGCTTGATAGGCGTATGCAAATTTCTATATATTGAGTAGTAAAAAAAAAAGTAAAATACAGAAATTGCTTGGAGTACTTTTGTTTCTAACTTCACTGGTTTTCCTTACTTTGGTGCCCTGGGTGAATGAATGTGTTTTTTCCTTTTTAAGTTGCAGTTTACTGAGAAAGATGGGAGAGACTTGTGTGTGTGTTGGATGAGAAGTGAATGTGCACCTAAGGGGAAGAAAACCAAACCCCCCAAAAGCCAAACCCATCTAGAAACAACCCCAAAGCCTTGAACAAAGAAGCCCCAGTTAAAACATTTTTCTTCATAGAATGGTTAGAGTTGGAAGGGACCTTAAAGACCATTGAGTTCCAACCCTCCTGCCATGGGCAGGGACACCTCCCGCTAGACCAGGTTGCACAAACCTGTTACTCTTGAAATTTTAATTGCTGATGGGTATCCTTATTAATACAGTAATCTCAAAATTGGTTTTGTACAGTATTGTTCTGCTGAATTTTTTTTGCAGTCAGAACAATACCTTGTCTTTCTTCCTCAAATGAAGAAAAAGTCCTCTTTTCTTGTATGTGCTTATTTTTGTTATTTTGTTGATTTGGATGTTCAAGTAATTGTTTACTTGGAGTAAGGTCGCTAGGCTATTGGACATTTATTAGTGAGGTAAGGCATATCTTTTAATGTAAGGACCTTATGCTAAACCATCATCAAGGGTTTGTGAAAGGGATGTAGCAGCGTCTTTTACACCTTTGTGAAAGGGAAGTAGCAGCAGAGAAGCGGCTACAGGAGAATCCCCTGTAGCCCTGACTCTTTCCTTCTGCTCTTTTCTGAATTCCTTTTTTTGGAATTTGTGCTGGCTTGGAGGAACAGGATGCGAACCTTTTGGTGCCCCAAAGCAGCATTTCATATTAGAGGTGTGTTCTGTCTTGGGTGCAGCTGTATCTGGGCATGGATGGGCAGCAATCAGGTGAGCTGGCTACCGTTTCTGCTGGCACTAGCCTCTGTGTGTCTTCTGCCTGCTCTCTTCCTGGCCCTGCCCGGGGTTCAGCTGAGTATGGTGGAAGAGCAACTACAGATGCCTGTGCAGGGTGACAGTGGAGAAAAAAAAAGTCTTTTTTAGGGATTTATGCAGCAGAATACATAGATTGTGGGAATGACCAGTAGCATCTTATGTGTGGAGGCTTGGGTTACGACGAGAGTTATAACTAGTAGGTACACACTGAAGAATGCTGGGAACATTTGTTGGAATTGAAGCATAGGATGAGATTTTTAACTAATTTACTAGTTACCTGTGATAGCTGTGATTTTTTTCAGGTGTGGTAATTTCTGGCTGTTGCAATTGGGAAACACATGACAGATTTTAGATGCTACAGGCATTTAGGACAGGCCATCTTAAAAGTTTGTGTGTATATTTCTCTATGTCTACATAAACATGTATACACAAGTAACCACTTTTTGCCATTGCAAATAAAAGCAGCAAAGACTTTCTGCCCTGGGCCCCTGCAGCTTTCTGGGGACTGCTAATGTTACAGTTTAAAATGAGTTAGCTTACTCCTGAGTACAAACAGAAAGTGTGGTTAGGTGTCTTTTCAGCCCTCCAAGTGACAGAAAACCAGAAGTATAAGCTATTGGAAATGAAGGTCTTCAATACCTTTGTAGAAAAGCTTGGAGGCAAATGAAAACCTGAGGTTCCTTGCTCCAAGATGAGGAACCTTAAGATTGAAGCAGGTTTCAGCTCATGCGGTTTTTGCTACCCCAGGTCACTTGTTTTCATGCCTCTCCCCGCTCTTGCATCAGCACAACTGTGTGCAGCTGTGTGATGAACTGGATAAGTGAAGTGACCTACTTCAAGGTACCCATGTCTCTCTCTTGATCTGGTTTAGACAGAGCAGCGACTGAACATCTAACCGTAAGCAGAGGGAGAAATTGTACCAGAGCAGTACCTCTCCACCTGTGAAAGGTGCACCACTGAGGCAGAGCAAAGCATTCCTGTCCCTCAAAGTTACTTACTACTATGAAGTGCCAGGAGATTTCATAATTGCAAGGAGATGGTGTCTAAGAAAGGTCAAGAATGAGTGACTTGGAGCTAAGGGAGGATTCTATTTCAAATCCAAAATCAGTTTTTCTTCATGTAATACCACTTTATTCATGTGTCCACCCCACCACCACCCACCCCAAAACCCAGACTCCAAACAATCCCCAAACTCTGTCATTTAAAACTATTTTAAACCATTTGGTGATGTGTAATGCAGAGGAAGCATTCCTCACAGTTTATTTTCTGTCTTGGGCTTGATGTGTGATATAAAATGAGAGACATTTGAAATAAGATGTAGCAATCCATTAAGACATGTGGAATGTGTTGCACTACTGCAGAAAAGGGAGGAGTTAACTGAGTTCATCTATATAGGCTATAATGGAAAGTGTCACATTATCTTCAAATCCCTGTACGATATCTATGCTTGTAATTCTTCTTTGAGTTTGAAACGAGGGTTTGACACCCCCAGAACAGGGAAGTGCATGAGGAGAGCACTGTGGTTGTGCTCACCACTGTTCTACCTACTGCTCTTGATTGCAAGTTTGCTGTACGATGGGAAAGGAATTTACGTGTGTGGGAGTGTTTCTGTCAAATAAAGGTCTAATTTTGTTTATAGTAATAACAAAAGACATTACACTAAAGGGTGATCTCTATCCTAATTATTATTTAGTGATACGTAAGGTCTTGTAGTAGAACTGTAACTTACAATAGGAGTTTTGGGTTGCAATTAGACATTGCGATGGTTTCTTTGTAAGTGTATTACTTATAGACTGGATGGAATAAATGTTCAAGAAATTCAGAGAAAATGCTCGTTGCTTTAGCAGGAAATAGCTTGAATCGAAGCTGAGCCTGATTTCTCAGTAGCCTCCCTTCCTACGTACTGTGAGAGCAAATAACTGCTGTCGTATAATTTCCTTTTTCTGGATGATGTATGAATGTAAAGCAATAGTGTTCACTGGCCATATTTGACTTGGAAGCTTGTGGTGTACTCTCCATGCAGATCTGTGGTGCAAAACAGGGGGATTTACAATTTTAGGTGGGGTTTTTGGGCGGGGGGTGGAGAGTATTTTGTTTTCAGACAGTCTTGTTTATGCTTTGGAGATTGTATGTTTCAGAAAAGGGATACTTAGTTGTCATTAATGAACTTGTGTTTGTTTTTCTTTCAACAGGAGATGATAACGGAATCCACCCCATTACGTTGCAGGAAGCTCAGCAATCCTGACATCTTTTCATCTGCTGGGAAAACCAAGCTCCATCGTCAGCTAAGCCAAGATGACTGCAAGCTGCGAAGAGGTAGTTTGGCAAGTTCTTTGTCAGGTAGGCTGTTTGGTAAAGACCATATGACATTTCTTTAGTATTAAAGATGCAGTATTACTTGTTGGCATAACAGTTGTAATAAAAGATACTGAGAAGTTCTTTCTTTAAAGCTAGAGGTAACCTCTTGTTGGGAGGGCATGCAAAATTGTATGTAAAAGCTGCAAAAAGAAATATTGGTAGAAAAGGGTGAAAAAGAAAGGTTGGATTTGGAGTGAAATTCTGTATATTGTCCAGAGTGGAAAGTCAGAAGCTAAGACATGATGTTCAAAGTTAAAAGAAGGGAGCAGTGGAACTGCAGGCAACACAGTGATGCGTTCTTATCTCTTTACTTTTAAGATCAGCACCGACTGCAAGCTTGTCTACTTTGCTGTATTGTTTCTACTGGGAAGCTGATTTTTATATCAGATTAAAATTATTTAATTTCTCTTTGGCTTCAGAAGTACTGTAGTCATTTGTGATTAAAAGTAAAAGTCTTGCTTACAAACAAAATATCTTTTCAGTTTGTATAAAGTTTGGGGTTTTTTTCTTGTGAGCCTGGTCTTTAGCCCTGCCAGAGAATTTCATTTGTCAAGTGTAGAAGCATGGAGCTGGCTTAGTCTAGTAACTAGCCAAAAAATGGAGGACCAAGGTCAGTAGTTTGTTTTATTTTTTTTTCCCCCAAAGACTTTGTATGTGGGCTAGGAGATGGTTTCACAGTCCTTTAAAGCTGATATCAAAGTCTGTGGTGCTGGCATTAGAACACGTGGAGCTGCATGGTCGGTCTAGAATGACATTGCTGATCTGCCTGAATACCACTGTTGTTCTGTAGGGTTAACTTGCAACCCGTTTCCTCTATAATTAGGCTGACTGTTTGCCTATTTGCATGTTAGTGCAAGAACAGAAGGGTTGGAAACTCTCAGGTGGCGGGGGATGAGGAAGAGGGTGAAATCACCCATTTTGGCAGCCAGCGTGGGGTTGACTTACATGGTTGTGAAAATACGTCCAGTCCTGGTCCCTCCATCCTTTATCAGGGGAAGATAAATATTTAACGTTTGAGGTGCTAGGTGTAACAGATTTAAATAAGCAGTGAAGTATGCACCTTTTATTTTGGCTTGGCATTGACTTAATGTTTTCTTTGTAATAGGTGCCTTGTTTCTGCAAAACAGAAAGTTTCATAGTGTTGTCGGCTCTTTGTGGGCTTGTTCTCTAAGGCTGGTTAATTGCTAGAGGAGAACAGAAGTTTATTAATTACACAGCTGTTGGCTGATTACAGTGGTTGCTGAAAAGAGATCCAACAAGACCAGTTTGACCTAAATGGACAAAGAAAATGTAGATATTTAGAAATGTATTTTAAGTGTGGGTGTTTGGAACCTGTGTAGGGCTTGAGGCATGGTAGGGAAAGCTTTAGCTTCAGGCTTCATCCCCCAAATTATTCCACCTTATTTTTGCAACAGCAGGAAGTAAGCTTGAAGAGTACAGATGATTGTTTATGCAAACTGATTGGCTTAGATTTGACTCATGATGGAATTCTGTCTTCCTGAATTCAGATTTTGTGGAACTAAAAGACAATATCAATAAGTTTATCTTGTGGAGATTTAAATAATGTTATTCCTGCTCTCAAGCCACTGGCATTTTGAACTGTTAGATAATAGCAATTCAAACCATATACTTATAGGATGTATGTATTAGTGCTTTACTGAGATAAATATGGCAATGTACATTTCTGTAGCTTTAGATCTCTGAGGACAAGAGGATTCATTGTATTTACACATAATCCTGAGTATGAGCAGAATCTTGAAAATCATGTCCACAGCTGTAAGCAGCTTGAGTGGGATGGGGAAAAAGGTACTAATATGCAGTGTCTTTGTTTGCTAGCCAAAGTTGAGCCTTCTCATCTCTCATGTGCTTTGACTCATTCTGTTAATGTGTACTTGGCCCATTGCTTGCAACTTTCACAGAAAATTAACATAAAGAAGTTTAAAAAAAACACACAACAAAAAAACACCAAAAAAGCCACCTCTCCCCCCCACCCCCCCCAAACCTCCCCTCTGGCATAACGGCCAGTCACACTATATGGTAGTCCAAATATTATAGATGCTTTTACGTAATGAATGTGATATTTCATACCTAATTCTAAGGTGAAGTTTGTCAATTTATAAAATTGCTTGCTGCCTCTGAGAGGAAAAAAAAGTATTTTTCTACATTCTGTGTGTTTAAAGTTGTAAACTTCTTCCTGCTTCTTATTGCAACAAACTACATAGTCCCCTGTGATTCCTGTTGTAGTATCTGAGTGTGTAACTCTCTTCACCGTGCTTGGAAGTTTAGTTTCAGAGTCCTAATTTTAAGGAAAAGCGGTATTATTCGCTCCCATTTTGCCGATAGTGAAACCGAAGCGCAGGCGTTGACTAACCAGAGTTAGAGGAAGTCATCTGGAAGCTAATAATGGAACCCAGATTTAAAGACTTTTTCAGTTATGTGTTTTTAACCACAAGACTGTCTTTCTTCTCTTTTGTTTTCTTGTGAATGACACTGTACATGAAAGGAAACTGTCAGGCTTGATGGAGTCAAAATATGACCTACTTTGGTTCTTTCTCATTGTGGAAACTTACTGCTTTTTCTCAAAAAAGTGTTGTATTGACTACAAAAAAAATGTATTGAGCAGATCCTTTTAAATGATTACTGTGTTTCCTGCAGTGATGTACAGTGGCGTGAACTTGAGATGGGAACTATTCTCACTGCTTGTGTATTGGCGTCCAATGACAGGACAAGGGGCAATGGGTGCAAGCTGGAACACAGGAGGTTCCACTTAAATATGAGGAAAAATTTCTTTAGGGTGAGAGTGGCAGAACACTGGAAGGGGCTGCTCAGGGAGGTTGTGGAGTCTCCTTCTCTGGAGATACCCAAAACCCGCCTGGACGCGTTCCTGAGTGACCTGATCCAGGTGTTCCTGCTCTGGCAGGGGGATTGGACCAGATGAGCTTTCAAGGTCCCTTCCAATCCCTCATGTGATTCTGTGATTCTGTAGCATGGGAGATTAGCGTCTCCACTAATTGATTGGCTGCAAGGGAAACTTGGGAAAGCTACAGAGTGTTTTGCTTTTAAGATAATACGATATTGCTGAAGAGTGAAATTTTTAAACCAGAAAATATTAATCCGTGGTTCAAAGCAAAACAGTGTTTAAACATCTACTGTCTTCTGGTCATAGCTGCATGAAATATACTGCTGAATGTTCCAGTGGTAGGAGAAAGTGGGGTTATCTAGGTGGATAAGCTATTTAGAAGAGGTAATATTTTACAATTAAGAATGCATTTTCATAAGAATTCTTCAAATTTTGCTGAGATTTTGCAACATTAACATTGCCTCTCTGTAGGGCCATAAATTGGCTAATTGGCAGCAAATACTATTTCCTTTTAAGGTGTGTGAAGTATAGAAAAGTATAAAGTGATAGAAGTCCGTTTCTACAAGGTTTTGGATTTACTCATTACCTCATACTGTAAACTGGATTTTTTGGAAATACTTAGTTATCAAACATAATGAACTCACAGGTGTGTATTCTAACCTACCAAACCTTTACCTTGCTTTTGTATGAAATGCTTTTTCTCCACATTGTTTTCAGCATTGTGCTTTGAACTTGTAAGCTTGTTTTAAAACAAGCTGATAGCATTTCGGTTTTGTCTTTACAGGAAAACAGCTACTTCCCTTATCAAATAGCGTCCACAGTGGAGTAGGACAGACGATATGGCAGCCACCTGGAGATACCTCAAACCTGGTCCGCATGAGAAATCAGTCCCTAGGACAGTCTGCTCCTTCACTTACTGCTGGTTTGGTGAGTGAGTCTGGGAATCCTCATGATGATTTTGTGCTATAAATAATAAGTGGTGTGATCTTGTACTTTATTTTTCACCTTGCTTTCCCTGCTCCTGCTCACTGAATCCAGCATTTTGTTCCTGTGGGCCTTTTTTTAAGGTAGAGGAGAATGTGCTCATCCTGCTTTTGGCAGGAAAAATTGTGTGTGTGAAGAATGATTTCTTTTTAGGGAAGCTCCTTCCCAATGCTACTTTAAGCTTCCTGATATATGGAAGAAAATATTACTGGAAGCATAGGGTGTTGTGGGCATGGGAACATGACCATTTAAAACAAGTTTAATTGGGAAACAGCTTTCTCAGTAGCTACTTCTACTTGTTTCCCTAGAGAAATGATAGGGAACTAGGGAGATGAAGCTGAAAGGGATAACTGTCCAAGGAATTGAAGAGGTGGAGCTGACATCTGCTCTCCTCTGTGGTTTCTGTCAAAAGGTTTTGGTGAAGTGAACGTATTTTTACAAGAATGTTGCATATGTTAAATTAACATTGTCTAAGAGAGTATTGGGGGGAGAGGGGGAAGGGGAACTCAAATGCCTATAGTCAAGAATTGCAAACCAAAGGGAACATATGTTTTATTTGTAGATGTTCCTTACTGCCTCTAAATAACTACAATCACTGAAGCGTGATGAGAAGAAAAATGTAAGAGCAGGAAAAGTCAGTTATTAGTGACCTGTCGTACACGCAGCAGAAATTGTTGCTACATAGGAGACCAAAAGCAAAACTAGAAGCCTTTTTTTTTCCTGAAATTCTATAGAGTTGACTGTATAACAAGTTTTACTTAAATGAGGAAATTTAGGTGCGTGTTACTTTATAGAGCTGCAAGTAACTGAGTAAAATTATATTACATTGTTAGGCTGTTTAGAAGCAATTACCCCTGAAGTAAAAGGGTGTACCTTGGATATAGCCCTTAAATTGTTAGTCCTTAGAATTTCTTGGAGGATCCTAGACAGTTTGGCACCACCAGGCTATGAAAAGAAACATAAATCTTCAAACTTCAAAAAGCCATGCGTTTGTGCTGCTGCTAGTGTTGGTTTCACAACAAAGTATTCGTAGTCTCAGCAATTTCAGGCATGCTTCTATATTGAAATTCTTCTGATTTGATCTAATTGTGTCGTGTCTTAGTTTGGTGCCTGTTCAGCGTTTACCTTAAATTCCTGTTCTTATCAGTGGTTATAACTTGACTCTAGCCATAGCGATGGAAAATGTTCACGTGAACTTGGCATCTAAATATTTATCTGATGGGGATTAAAGAAAGTAATATGTTAAAATACAGGCCTGTTCTCTAGAGGCAGGCAAACGCCTTGAAGCTTCATAGCTTAAGTTAATGAAAATAACTGTACTTTAAAACAAAGCATTAATTCTCAGTTATTTAATCTGGAATACTAGTTTGTGGGTTAGTGGCTATGTACAGCTGTACAAATGTATGTAAGCTGCAGATGCATTTGTGTTACAATTCTGCATGTTACTGATGTATTTTCAGTTTGTCATGGCAATGTTTGTACTGTTTATTGAGTGCCAATGTCACAATGCCAGTAGCATATTTTAAAAGAAATAAAAATTCTCTGCTTTGTAATTAAAGCAGAGAAATTCAGTTATAGATCCAGTATTTGTCCCTCTGTGCTGGTGTTAGGCCCTGAAGCATGTGGTCACTTTCTTATCTCTGTATACTATATGGTAGGCTGTATGTTAATTACAGTTGCAGATAATTAAGCCTAGAAATTAAGAATTTTTAGATGAAATGGGCTTCTAAAGCAATGACTAAAGAGCTGATCACAAGATGAACACCTAATTAAATGCAATGAGTTCTGGGATCTTGGAGCTAGTTACATATTTGCAGCTGTTTTAATATGCTTGTGGTATTGAAATATGCCTCACAAATTAGAATAGCGAAAGGTCTCTTGCCAGTATAATTAATCTCCTTTGAAGAATAGCTCTATTAAGAGATGAGTAGGTTCAGTAATGCAGAGTGTCGTTTTAATATGCCAGCCCTGATTGCCAGAGCATTTAATTCTTTTATTATTTGTTATAATACAATAGACAGATAGCTAGAGAGAAGTGGGAGTGTGGTGTGGGAAACCCGGAATACTCAAAGCTAGGTGCATTGTTTCAGCACTGTAGGTATCAGTGGATTTTCCTTTGCTAAATTGCTTTGCTGGCATTCAGTAATGTGGTTTTTTACTCTCTGACCATTACTAATCCTACACCTTGTTTGCTGTGCTTAAATTGTGTTCTTTTCAACTTCAAGTATTTGCAGAGCAAAAAGATAAATTAACAATAGCAAATCTACAGAAGTGAGTTTGCAGCCTCTGAAATAAGACCTATAGCTAAGNCTAGCTCAAGAACTGGAAATCACATTCTAACATGTGAAACTACGTAAGAACCATTTATTGTGGGACAATCTCAGCTCATACATACGTGATAGCCTGGATTAATGTGTCTGCAGAGCAGTTGCCACGAGATCCTTGACTTGAGCGAGAAGCCAGGGCAGACTGAATGCTGAGTCCTGTCAGTGTGGAATGATGGATGTTGATCTGATCTTTGTGCCTTCTAAATATATGTGAGGATTTCAGAGGGTGACCTTCAGTTGATCATCTGCTCTTAAGACGGATGGCTCTGATCCTAGTAGATTGAATTCTGGTGGGGAACGTCCTGCTTAAGACTTTTAAATCCCTAAGATAACCAGGGAAGTAATGGGAGGAAAAAAAAAAAGATATAAAGCATCATTGTGGGCGTCTCAGTGGTGTTTTCTGCACTAAGGACTCCCTGACTGGGGGGGCAGGGAATGTGTGTAAAGTGTTGTGTATAAGGACCTGAAGGATAATAATGTGGAAAATCTCTTTGAATTTAGTTTGGGGGTTGGTTTATCTGCAATTTTGACCTGCAGGCATGCTGTTGCAAAAAGAGTTAGAACTTCCACTGTGTTTTGAAGGCAGTTGATGTGAATTATTAGGAGTATGGATGCATTCTGTTATGAGGAAAGATGTGAAGAACATCAGGATTTGTTAATTTTTGAAAGGAATAAGGGCTTGCAAAGAGAAGGTTGTGATTGTTGTAGAGGTAGATTAGGAGTGTCTTTCTTGCAAATATTTATTTTGATAAAGCTCAATGTGAATGAAATTGATTAAGGTGTGAGTATTCTAAGGCTGGTGTATTTATGGATGAGTGAGGGATGATTTTCCCCTCGTGCTTATTTTTAAGGGTAGGTTGCTCAATTGGAGCACTAATCTAATGCTGAATATGTATTTACATTTGTGGAGAGAGATGTGGGGTTTTTTGTGTGTGTGTGTCCGAGTCCCCCTTGCTCTTTCCCTAGCAGAGCATCTCAAGCATTGTCCCCAGTGTTTTGTGGAAGACAGATCTGACAGTGTGCTACCTATTAATTAGAAATACATCTTACATGCATTGCTCACTATCTAATGCCTGGAAAAGTTTGAGATGTTCCAAGAATAAGAAACCACTCGTGTTCCTTCTGCCAACCCTGGTCATGGGAAAACATTTGAAGAAGACTGTCAGTGGAAAATGAGATACTTTTATGGAAGAGATT
>VZTM01022400.1:0-24590 GCA_013400555.1 Jacana jacana
GATGAGAAGCCTTCATTGCATGACCGCCAGCAGGTGAGGAAGGCAGTGGACGACCCCCCCAGCAACAAGATAGGCAGACGCAGAGTACACCACTGGAAGTCGAAGGATATAAAAACGGCGACTTTCGGGAGCTGGGTGCACGCCGTCAGTGGAGTGGGACTCCCGGGCCGCCCAGCACTGTTTTGCTTGCTGCTGCTTGCTAAATAAATATTACACATTTTAATTGGCTCAGTCTCGCATCAGTTTGTGGGGACAAAGTCTATCTCAATGACTCTATCATTAATACTAATAATTTACAGTATAAAAATTTGCATCTGTTACCAGACTAATTTCTTCAGTTTTTTAATTAAACCAATCCTGGGTGACGCAGGGCACATGTCTTTATCATGTGATTTGGCTTTTGTATCAAATCCCTATCGAAATTCCCCAGCAAATTTTCTGTTTTCACATGAGGTACAGAAGCATGTCCTGGTTATACAACGCTGTTGTCTCAAAAGCTGTGGAGAAAATAATGTATCTCATGTTTTCTTGAAAGAACTTGCCGATTTTAATACATTCCACCTTTGATATACTGATATCACTTGTGGTCGTAGAGATTAATTTCTAACTAAAGGACATGATAATTCCACAAGGATTAGTCAAACCAAAAGGTTTCACATTTGCAAGTGAGCTCTCTCAAATGACCTTTGTACCATCTCAGTCCAATTTATTGATGTATCATCTACAAGTCAGGTGATAGCACTTTTGAGCTCCAGAATTAGCATCAAGGTTCTTGCAATGCTTTCAAACCTGAAATCAAATATTCTTTAGGAATTAAAATTTAAATGTTAAAATAATTGCTGCAAACGTGATGTTTTTAATTGGAAACACCTTCAGCAGCAACTACTGGCTACACCATCTATACAGAAAATAAAAGGCAAATATCATAACCCTTCAGGTCCTGCTAAAAATGCAGTTTATTGTGAACTGCTTGTCAGATGAACCTTGGTTTTGACACAAAGAGAAGCTGCTTTTCCCTAAAAAAATCCCAAATTTCAAAAAATCTGCCAAAGTAAAGCTATTCCACTCAGAAAACTAAAAAAATTTTCACTGCAATCAAATTTATCCATGGAAAAAGAAGGATTGCTTTTTAACCATACATACTGGTAGCAGAGAAAGGAACACCAGAGTTAATTCTAAAATCATATACAGGTAAGCCAATTTTGCACTTCTGAACATCTCACCTGCTTCCTTACTACAGCTCCCATGGTCTGAAATAATCATTCCATTATCCACCACCATCAAGCACCATCATGTAGATGCTATGGAAATTTTCAATGTGTTCATTTTCTGATATGATTTTATGTTGAAGGTTTTTTGACAAAGTATTTTTCTCTGGCCAAGCAATGCCTTACAAGATAAGCTCTCTAGCGTTCCAGCAGGGACACCAAGAAATGCCACTACTTTAACTTACTAACTTTGGATTGCACCTTTGAGTAAAATTTCTCCCTCTGGAAAGAGAAGATTACCAATGTCCTATCAAAGTGAACAGTTCTCCTAGTCAGAGAAAGGTCTGAGGCAATAATGCAGTTGTAATTTTTAGGAAAAAACTGGTTTTCAACTCATACGTGCTCTTAACCATAGTATCTGAAACTAAAAAAATAAAAGCTCTGTTGTATATATTTCCGGCAATAAAAAAGCAGCCTCAGAATAGACAATTCATTATTATCATTAATAGGCAATTCTACATTCATCATTACTATCAATGTTAATACCTGATTTTTTAAACACTGGGAAGTATGTTCACAATTAAACTTCGCTGTGCTTATTGAACCTCATTACACATCCAACACAACTTGAGCACAAGACCAACTTTTACAGTATCTTACAATGTATTATATTGTTACGCTGTAGTATAGAGTATTGGACAATAACTGTAATATACGGGTACAGAAGAATGTGCTTATGTATTACAAAGTACCACAAAATCTGCTATAGAGATTTCTGAAATTGAGATATATAGACATATATATCCAAGGAAATTCTAAGGCTGAGATTTTGTAATAAGATCATTTGATGTAAATTAATGTTATTAATATCCAATATCTGTCACAGAGTTACTCCTAATGATATCTCACCTGAGCTTCAGACTACTAAAAGTGCTTTTTTGCTCTAGCATCTGCAAAATGACAATATGTGTGTTGTACATCTCAGGAGTTCATAATCTGTGGCTACTGAACTTCAGTCTTTATTGCCCTGAGACCACTTCCAGTCCAAGATACTGTGCAGAGCTGTGCGACATCTCAAAGCACAAGCTGATGTCAGAAGAACACTTGCCTCTTCAGATAAAGTTTTTTACTTCAATTGAAGTAGTTGAAGCTGTTTTCCTGTTATTTTAAAGTACATATTTTTATGAAAGCTGCGAATAATATTTGATACATGCAACTAGCACATCATACAAAAAAACGAGAGAAAACAGAATGATGTTTTAATGAAATAATAAAAAAAAAAAGATCTCTAACCAGGCAACAACTTCATGCTGTATTCGTCTTTCAAAGAACACCATTCCCTCACATCCAACATTACAAACATAAAAAAAGAAAATAAACAGGCAACATTTTTCTTCTATGCTCCCTCCTACCCACCAACCTACTCATCCAGTAGACTGCATATATATTCTGACCAGATGCAGTATCATCATTTTGGATTAATTTTACCTCCATCTCCGCCATCCCTCTCTATGCTCAACACAGATATTCAGACCTAGAGCCCTCACTTTTGAAGGTCATTTGAGAATCCATGCTTGACCTAGAACAAAGGAGAAGTCTTTCTGACTCATCCGTGTACCTTCGTGCCCAAAGCTGCTCTCCTGCATTCACTGTTCGAGGCTTCAGAGACAGTGTTTCAAATTTCACATAGGTCTCTTTAGCAAGGTCAGCTTCCTTTGCAGTTTTTGGTTTCACACGAAGTTTTAAAACTTTATAGAGTAAGAAAAATATCAAAGGTAGAACAACCACACATCCTGCACTGCTGCCCAATATCAGAATAGAAAACTGAGAGCTGCTGTCATCATTTAACCCATCAGTGGAGAAAATAATGCACTGCTCTTCCGTAGGTGGCACTCCTTTGGGTGAAACACATGCCATATATTGAGTACTAGGTTGCAAACCATCAATTGTGACTTTGTTTTTGCTAGAATCTGTGCTCAGAGGCAACATATCTTTCTCGCCATACTTGGAGTATAACACAGTGACGGCAGAGTTGCTTGTGGCATTGACAGTTTTCCAAGTTAAGGTGACTCTTTCATCAGTTTCACTGATCACTCTGACATTCTTTACGGTAACGTTTTGCTCCACCATACTTGCTGTATTCAATAAGGTATCCTCACCTTTCTTGCTTATTTCCCCAGTTGATTTTGTGTCTTCAGCTCTCTTGCTTATCTCCCCAACTTGCTTTTCATTTTCATTTGTCACTGATTTTGAATTTTTCTTTCCATCTAACATGGGCCTGGATTTCTTCTTGTCAGTATACCTGATGCTCGTTGATCTTTCAGTGCTAACAAGTCCTGTGGTCATTGGTGTGGTGGTAAGAGGTGTGGTTGTCCTCTCAAGTTCCTGCTTGGTTTCTTCCTGAGTGGTATTTTGTCTCTCTGTCTCTTGCTTCCTTCCATACTTCTGTGGTGACACAGTTGTAGTAACTACACCAACCACCATGACAGTAACAGCAGCTTCTGACATTCCTGCTAAATTCTTGGCTTTACAACTGTATTCTCCTGCATCCTTGTATGAAATCCCTGTCAAGCTTATTATGGACCATCTCACACCCTCTCCAGGTGTTTCTTGAATTACTACAGGAAAATACAAAGAGAAAAACATTATAAAAGTGAGCTGAAGAGAAAGTAACTGTCATTCTTCTTCCCTTAAGTTATTTTTGCCAGAAGGAACCACATCTATTAAACTCCCTAAAATCAAAAACAAACAAACAAAAAAACCACAAAGAAAAGCCTATACACAAACTATGAAACTCCTTGACATATTACATTATTGCAGAAAAGTGCAGAGCTTAGGTCAAAATGGAGTTGGATATCTAGAGGAATTACAACATAATTTGCAGTTTCACTAAGTACAACAAAACCATATAAAGAGAAATCAAATGTCTTAAAACTGCTAAGTGGCTAGGAAATACAAGTCTCACTGACTTCAAGTGACACTGAACACAATAGCCATTTCGTGGAAATTACCTTTGTTTTAAGATATTTCAGTACTTTGGATTTAAGATAACTGCTCGGAATTAACAAGATACACTTTTTATTCTTAAGTTACTTCATAAATATCTATTACAGAAACTAGAATGATATGACAATCACAGCCTCTTTAATGTTCAAGACAGGTGTCACAAATAAACAATAAACATGCAAATAACATAGGAAACATGATTTTGGAAAACCCTGTGTTTTCAGTGCTGAGTTTCAAGTGGCTCTGTTATGGCTTCCCTAGCTTTTTTAACATGAACATATTGAACAAAAACTGGAGATTCCAGTAATGAATTCTCCTTTCTGGTTTTCAGCTTCTCAGTTAGGGCCCAACTGTCCCAACCTCCATTTTCCTTTACCCTTTCCCTGCCCCATCCATTTCCCCCTCCACACACATTTTTCTTATTACAGACCACACCCAGAATCAGAACAGTCTGCTGGACCTGTTCAGACCAAGATCAAAGATTTCCCAGAATTTTGTAACAGCTGTTGTATGGATAAAATTGCCAGCTTGATGCAATTTGTGTTACATCGTTACTCATTATAATGATCTCAAAGCACTAGCAACCCAACAATTTCAGCCTCTCCCATTTCCTATAAAACAGCAATTATACCTGTATAGTTCACTGGTTTATTGTCTGACCTACTCCAAGTAAGCTGTGGTGTTGGGTACCCAGTCGCATCGCAGCGTAGCAGAACGTTGCTTCCCAGCGGGGAAGTGATTTTTGTTGCTGAAGTCAACACGGATGGTTTAAGACACTGCTCTAACTCAGCTCTCTGGAACAAGATTCCTGCCAGGCTCTCAGGTCCATTACATGAAACCAATGGATCAAGAAGTACCAGCGAGTTGTCCACGGTTTTGGAAAATTCAATTAACTTTGAAATGCGACAGTCACAAAACCACGGGTTGTCCTGCAAACCTGAAGTGGGGAGGGAAGAGGGGAAACAAGTCAAACACAACTATTGTCAGGCTATATACGGATGTTGTGGCTATAGTAAGACGCATGACCACCACCAAGTGGAATCAAGGATTCTGCATTCATCTTTTCTCTCAATTTGTCTTTTTTTGTTCAGCTGAGTCATAGGAGAGTTTTTGCAAAGATGAGGAGGAACAGTATGAATGTTTATTAAGCTAAACCTTTTCTTCACGGAAGTTTACAGGAGCACAGTAATATACCAGCAGTGCCTTTCCTTAACTTTTATTCCAAATTCTTTCAATGAAAGGCCTTGTCCCTCCTGGTGAACTTATTATGGTGAAATGGAGTAGCAATTTCTGAAGAAGAGAGGTCTAAATCCTCAGCTGGTATTGATTCCTCTGCAATGTTGACCTTCAGAGTGCAACAGCGTTTTCACCAGGTAAAGTACCTCATATCATATCACTCGAGTTCAAATATTTTTTATTTGACCTATTTTTCGGCAAACCTTTTTTCACTTTTTTTCAAGTATTAACAATAAGCACAACTCGCCATCCAAAACAAAGGATGTTAGGCAAGAATCCATCACTATTGAATTTACTGATTAATGCAAAAGACAATTCACATTAATTAAATATTAAAAGCAAAATAACCCTGAAGCATCTGCTAATAGTGTTCAGTGTACATTTTTAGGAAATATCAAAACAGCTAATGGAAAAAATATGGGTTTTGATCTGGAAGAAACCTGTAGATGAAAGAATACATGAATAATTAACTACTGCTTACTTTTATCACTTGACCAAGATTAGTTTATTTTAAGCACAATGGAGGTGATTGGTTAAAACTACTGTAAACCCCAATTAATCCCCTCTTTAAAACAAGGCTTGACCTGAAGAGATGCCATGACTTTGACATCACAATCCAATTTCATCCCTTCTAGACATAAGAGATTTTACGTCTATTCACTACTTATTATCTGCTGGAATGGAGAAGGAGAAACCAAGGAAACTGTATCAGCAACAGATTTTCCAAAAAAAAAAAAAAACAAAAACAAAAAAAAAAACAGAAAAATACAATCTTCAAAATATAAAAATTTTTCCTGTGAACTTCACACATATATTTACAAGGAAAAACAATACAATCCAGATGTTTTCCTTGTTTCTAGGCACATCGTTTATGCTCATAAAAATTCTGCCGAGTCAAGCACATGTATGTAACGATTTGTGCTCATCTTTTAAATTAGGCAAGCTTTAGTTTGTACTTAGTGTTAGACACAATATTCCTGTAATATATTTTTTTTGCATTCTTACTTGCTTATAACGGGCCAATTTTCTTCACTGTGTTAAGAAAGAGACAGAGCATCTGAAAATTATATTCCTCTGAAGTATAAGACGGAAGACAGGATCCCCTTGAAACTTGCCTCAACTGCGAGAGTAACTCCATAAAACAGGCTGCTAAAAAGTATGTGAACTGCTAGCACAGGCCCTATGCTATGTAGAGGACAGAAGCACGGGGCAGCTGTGCTACAAGCAGGTGGCAGAGCAGGACCTCTGGGTCCACAGTCTTAACCAGGACAGATTTGATGCATCAATAGGATTCCCTCACATACCAGGCAGCAGATTCTTCCTTACATTGAACACTACCAAAAATATTTCTTTATTTCTTCTGCACTCTTTATGCATCCTATAAGCTTTGCTATAAGAAAGGATGGGGTCTTTCACAAACCTAACACTGCCAAGTCCACCACTAAACCATGTTCCTGTCACATCTTCACGTCTTTTAAAAATCTCCAGGGATGGAGACTCAATCACTTCCCTGGCAGACAGTTCCAGTGACTGACAACTATTTTTGGTGAAGAATTTTTTCCTAATATATACAAACAGATGGCTTTCATATTCCCCCAGTGTCCCAAAGAAGACCCAAAGTAACAAAAAGTATCAGAAATTGACAAAATAAAAAGAATGATGGAGCAAAGATAGATAGTCCTTATATTGGATAGTTCTTTAGTCCAGTCTGAGACACAGACTTGACAATCTCAGTTTATGCTGAAGGCCTGGTTTCCCCATGCTGTGTCAATATGGACTTTAGGATTCAAAGTAGCCATGAGCAACATTTCCTTTGTAAATTAGTAACCAGACTCAGACCATAACTTGTATAATATATTGCTTTTCAATGGCTGTAAAATGGCAGTATGTGAAGTATTCAAGTTTTGGCCTGATGGAAATTTTCACTACACCAACTTGTACCCAAGGCTCTCTTCCAGATGAAGCTCCAAAATTTTTAATCCATGGTTCTAAACAGTAAAGCTCGCTTCCAGCACTATGTCCCAGTGTTTCCTAAGTGCAGTAATTCTAGAGATTAGTTCAGGAAAAGCAGCATCTATCCAACATAACAGTATCACTGCTCAGAAACTGATGGGCTTGCAGCATTTCAAAATTTCTGCACCTCTACATGCAATAGAGGCAAGATCTCATCTAACTGCCACTCTACCAAAGCCTGGATTTCTCTGTTTCTTTCAGTGACTCACTAGATGTAATTTCCCATACAGAAATGGCCGCCATCATTCACACCAGAAATTTCAATGTTATACAGCAGCCAATGCTGAAACCTAGATGTGATTTGGAGCAAAGTTTAAGGCTATAGATGCAAGAAAGGGCCAAATGAACTCCCACACTGGTCCCAGAATCATTTCCACTGCTTAACTGTCAGCTCACTTCACAGCTTTGTTTGCAACTGTTCCTAAGAGTGCTCTCCAAGACAAAGACAGACGTGGCTCCTGGGACAGTTCACACTCAAGTTACTGCTCCCTGAAGAGTTTATGGATGAGACCACACCAAGGACAGCTGTCTCTATCCAGGGTCTTTCCCCCAGCAGGGCAGGCTTTGCACCTCCAAACTACCCTCCATGCATATCAGCCCAGCAGGAATACAATAACCTTGCTATTTCATATTACAAAAGCACACTTCTTTGGGTTGCAATGCAATTCTTACATCACTTCAGGCAGTTTGAACTAAAGAAAAATCGCCCCCTCCCACAGAGTCACTGGCAGCATCCCATAGAGCCCACAGAAAAGTAAAGGATACTTCTTACAAACTGTGGAACAAAGCTTTAAAGAGAGCTGGCTCTAACCTGTGTGGATGGAAGCCAGAGTGAGACACTTGCCCAGAGGGTCAGGCGTCATTCCCTGACCTTCTTTCATTTAGCCTAGTGTCCACACAGAGGAACATCATTCAGTATGCGGTAATTTAAAGAAAAAAAACAAGCCCCGAAGCTTACGATTTGGAAGAACCAAACCTGCAGGTACCCTGGCAAAAGCAGTCATGCTCCTCCAAGAGTCCTTGAAGTACACATGGGGAGCCTGAACTTTCTTTTACAGAAAAACCTTCTTGATGCTTAGTCAAGACACCAAAGACAAAATGGCCTCCTGGTGTTAAAAAAATACATATGCACAAACATTTGAGTTTGGGGCTTTGCTGTTGATGATCTTCTTAATTAAACACTGGAGACAATCTTGTTTTGCCAGAACTAGGAGAAAATCCATCTCAAGCCATAATATCTTGCACTAAATAGACTCTCACTGGAGTTTTCCTAACTAAACAAAACCAGCATTTAAGTGCTCTGGGTTCCAGCTTCTGGAAGAGCTCTGCCTGCAGATAGCATTCCACACAAGCATGGGTCCTATGGGTCAGGCAGAACGATGCCACAAAGAGCAGCTGGAGAGCACAGGACACAAGCATCAAAGCAAGCACTCCATTCAATTGTGGGCATTTTAAGATAAGACACACACCCCACCCCCACCTTTTTTTTTTTTTTTTTTTTAACACAAAGGAATCCAAAGAGAATCAGTAACTATGAACTATGGTACAATTTTTTCTTAAAAACCGTCACAGTCTATAACAAATGGAAAGAAATTGTGTGAATGGTTAAGATGGCAAACAGGGAAGGAAAATGCATGAAAGATTACAATAAGAGATGATGTTTCTGTACGTCCGTCTCATGTAGGACAATAGGTAATTAGCTTAGCTTGCAGTAACAGAGATTGAGGTTAGATATTAAGAGAAACTTTCTCACAACCCTGATAGATAAGCACTGGAAGAGGTTACCAGAGAAGTCTCTGGAATGATCTGGCTGCAAACTTTAAGAACAGTGGTAACTTCACCAGAATGGTTCAGTTCATCCAGAACTGCATCTCAGCAGGCTGGAAGACTTTTCGAAATCCTTCCTGATCACATACCTCTGTGACCCTTACTTCCACCTCAGAGGAGGAGAAGAGTATCTATGGGATATATTTCTACTCCCTCAGTCTCCAGCAACCCCAGTAGAGGCAGGAGGAGTGTCAGAGAGGAAAGAACGCCACAAAGCACCTCTTGATCCTGTAGTTCTAAGCCAACATCTACTATGACTGAAGCATTACAGAAACATCTCAACTCCTAGGTTATCTTTCTAGCCTGACAGTTTCTACTCACAATTCATTCCTGAAAAATAACTGCTTTGTAACAGTCCATCAATGGCAACTTAAGGATGAGCCTCTGCCTACGTACAACTTCGGAACTCCAGTACTATAGATAATAGAGCTAACATTTAGTAGAGACTAAGTAATCTTGTCAAAATAATCCAATAAGAGCACTGAACTTTTTAATCTCCAGAGGAAGGGGATGTTTTACTTGCTGTAGAATGTCTTATAGAGTAAACACTGTCTGTCTGCGTTGATATAGACTAATCATAAGGCTATGAAGTCACTGACAGAAAATTGAGCTACTTATTCACAAGTTACTTAAAGTAGATTTACTCAACACAATAAAAGTACTACCTGGCATTTTGCATTCTCAGATCCAAAACTATAACCACTGCACAGAACCTCCCTCAGCATGTAACATTAAAAAAACAGAGAAGCAAAGTGCTGTTTCAAACCAGTAGCTATTCCCCTCTGGACATCTGTGTTCACACCCAAATGTAGTTCATAAATGAAAGTGATCCAAAGGCGATGTCCAAGAACCTAGAGAACTCAATGGTGGCACCAGGACTAGAGGAGGCTGGCAAACTGCCTGCACCAACAAAGCCTGCAGGTATTTGCCAGGGGGAAGGGGAGACGAGATGAGCATTTGTGGGTTTGGGTTTTTGGGGGGTTTGTTTTTTGGGTTCTTTTGTTTGTTTATTTATTTTGGTTTTTCAGTGGTGAGGACTACGTTAGGCAAAGTAACCTCTGGGATTCCCCTGTGAGGTCATCACAAGGATTAGATCTAGCACAGTTAGCTCCTACTTTACTGCCTTCTGTAGCTTTCCATATGGACACAGGGAAAGGTGCCACTGAGGTGGACTTAGTTTTACAGCATTTTTTTATTTTTAATCCTGAAATAATGAAGATCCTATTAATGCTGCAAACCTACAGTTACCATGTGCACAAGGTACTTGTTCCGCCTACTTGCATTTATTAAGATTATATACAATCTTATTTGAATGAGAGTTGCAAATTGCGTCTCCTGCTGTGAAATAAAGCAGGTGAAAAAATGAACACTGGATAGCAACGGTTTAGATCATAAAATTGTAAATAGTGGGCAGTACAATGCAGGGCAGATCTTTACCACTGGGCATAGAACTACTGCAGTTAATTTATGGTGAGCCTACTTGTTTTCCTCCTTTACCTGCTATGATACCATAGGAAAATATCAAAACATCCACTTATACCACATAGACAGCAACAGAAGAGAATACTATTGAGAGAACTGTTCCATTCACATTCTACAACTGCAGGAGTGTCTGGGCAAACTATTCTTAAAACCCTTAAATATTATAGATTCCTATTTTTTCTCCCATATGCAACATGTAAATTTGCAAAAACATAAATTGGGAAAAAAACCCTGTAGCTTTAGAGCAACACAAGGTCAACAGGAGTCATACAGAGAGCAGTATTGTACTCCTTTAAGCCACCACCACTATCTAGAGCTCTGTGTCTCAGGATAGGCTTCATATGAGCATCAGCTCTAGCTACATGTTTGGCTTGTGAGTCAGTAGGAAAAAACTGTTGAAAATGTACATGTTTGTGGTTGCATCCAGAAACTGATGAGGGAAATGTCATCAAAACCAAAATTTTTGAAAGTTCTACATTTATATGGATACTGAATAAACAGTGTGGCCTGCATTGCTGTAAACAGGAATCCTGCAAATTTTACTTCAGTTTTATGATCTTGAGATGGAGGCCGCTATCTTCATTTCATAGTTTTCTGCCACCAACAGAAAATAAATAATCACAGAGCAAACCAGAAGACTGACCTAGATAAAAACCATTCTTCTGAATCCCAGGTTGGTCCCCTATCTGCTCTGACTTGCAGCTTAATAACTAGGTATATTTTAACGAAGACCAAGACAGGCTGTTTAACATACCTAAAATGACTCTCTGTGTTGCCAGAATGTCTGTGTTCTTGGGCAGGACAGCTTCTGAGAAGGGAGGCCAAATGTCCATCAAGTCTGACGGCAAGGTGGTTAGCTTGTTGCTAGATATGTCCAGGTAGGTGAGATTTTGCAGGTATCGGCCCGCGTCAGCAGGAATGCTGGTCACTTTATTGTTGTGCAAATCAAGAATCCGTAGATTGGGCATCTCTGCCAGCGATTCCCAAGGAAAAGTTGAGAGCAGATTACCATCCAGACGTAACTCATGTAGTTGTTTCAAGTTATAGAAACTGCTGATATCAATATTGGCTACACAGTTGTAAGTTACCCACAGGTATTTGAGATCTGCTAGATAGTAAAAGGCTTCATTTGGAATCCTTCGTATGACAGTTTTCTCTATACGAAGTTTTACAGTATCCACAGGAACATTCACAGGTATCTCATACATGTCGGGATCGTTACAGAGCACAGATCTTGCATCCAAAGAGGTAAAGGAAAGAAAAGAAAGAAAAAAAAAAAAGAGAGAAGAGAGATTGGCAATTGGCATTTCTTTCTCAGATATTTGTATTTCAGATGTAAAAGCAGATGTTACTACTTTCTGCTATAGTACTAGTAGAATAAAGAACATCGAGAACAGCCCTCTGAATTGAAAAGAGAAAAATACAAATGATACTTTCTTATGAAATCTAATTTGCTTTATTCTAAAGCACTTAAACACCATCTGTCCATCATTCTATTGACAATTGAAAAACAGAAGCCCTTGTATAAGGATGTATCTTTTGTGAACTACACACCACCCATTTTAATGAAATTATTAATTTTGGATTATTATTTTCCAGTTTTTCTGCATGATTATTCAAAGTATTTGTATATATAGACGTAGACAACACATAGACAATTTCAGGCTAGACTGTAAATCAAAGATATTAGCATATTTACTTAGAGGAGAGCTTTCTAGCCCTATTTCTGCTGTCTACATAGAAACAACCTGCATTTTTGAGGTCCTAAGATGTTTCTTCTCCTGTTGAATTCGGTGAAATGGAATTTGCAAGCATTTTCAGGAATCAGTATGCTTCCATTCTTTTGGGGTACACTGTTTGCACATATTGGCTTGAAGGCTCCCCTCCATAACCTTAGCTTTAATTTTCTCCTTCTTTCTCTATATTCTTCCTCTATTTTGGTTTCTCCTCATGCAGCTTTAGACTAGATGGGTTGTGACAATAAATAGCAATGACAAACATCTCCCAGACATGACAATACAATGATCATTAAAATTCAAATAAACCTCTTTATTACCAAAAATTATCTGATTTAAATCTGCAGATTGAAAAAAAAAAAACAAAAACAAAAAAACAAAAAACAAAAAACACTATTGTATTTATCTAAACCAGAATCATTTACAGTAGACAACGAATTTGTAGAAATATAGAGGACATTACAATAGTAGGAAAATTGTGGAGCAGAAAGCAACTGCTTTCTTCAAAAATTGAATATCTAGAGTAGAGTAGCTATTTGCTAAATACAAAGCATCACCATCTGCTTCCATTCAGAAATGTTGCTAGCCGTATAATACAAGTGTAAAATGTACATTTCATTCAGCTATGCTAAAACTAATTTGCAATGCATGCAAACATTATTTCTAATTTTTCCTTTTAAAGTACTTTGTATAGCAAACAATAAAATATGTACCTTGTTCCGGTGCCATCACTTCTGCCATGGTAAACACAAGTGCATTGTGAAGGACAAAATCCATTCCCTTCTTCAAAAAGGCTCATTAGGAGGTAGAGGTAAATAAAAAGATACATGGCTTTCTCTCAGCAGAACTGATTTGAAAAAATTTGAAAACTTTATTCCTAGGCACTCATGTGCAGTGTGCTACTGATGTGAATGTAGACATCCACTTAGTAACAGCAGATTACAGCAGATTAGCTGAGATCTATGGTTGCTTAACCTTCAAATGTATCCTGAAAGGGATCAGTTAAACCCGCTCGTACTTTATTCTGCCAGAAGAACACACTCTGTTTCAACTCATATCCAGCATGGTTCAAAGCTATTTTAATACTGTAATGTAAAATACATATTACTGTATGTAATAAAAGATGCCTTAGCTCTAAGAGGCAATGCATTATTTACTGTCCATAAAGTGTTCCAAGATTCCTGAAGGAAATCGAATAAAGGATGAGGATATATTCTTTAATATTAAAAAAAAAAATCACAAATTAATGGGAAACCTAGATTCCAGAGCATTTAAAAATCATGTGAAAACTGGAACAAACCAAACCAAAACCGAAAACCTATATTTTAAATAAATTACACACTGCAAACCTAATTTCAGGTGCATACATACATAATAGAAGATATTTATTCTCAAATTCTGAGACTCACCAAGAGTGCATACACTACTGTTCATAAATCTATACACAGTCATCTCTTCCATCCTGATTAAATCCACTACATTTGGAATACATCCAAATGTATTTTTTAAAAATTGCACAACAGACCTATATTACCACTAGAGTGAGTTCAAAAGTACCATAAATATTTACTCAGTTTTATGTGCCTCCTAAGGGTCAAGCTTTAGGGTGCTTTTTGTCTCATTTTCAGGATTTGCTGAGCAGTCACAAGAACTAGAAGCTACTAAAACACAAGCTGCTTTAGCCTACAAATTCATTCAACAAAATACATTAAATATCTGGAACGCCTTCAAAATCCTAAAAGCTGATAACAAGTTCTATAGGGTTTGGCTAGATGTTTTGATAGCATATTCACTGAAATAAAACACGGCAAAGCATATCAACATGGACGCTTGGTACAGAAACACATTCACAAGGTCAGAATGCAGAGTATTTCAAGTCTGGAAAACTTTCAAAGGAAGCTGAAGGAAAGTAATTAATGAAAGGAGTTACAGATACAAAATGTATGTTACTGAGCCTAAGCACTACCTGCTTCAGTCTCGCCCTGCTTTTGTGTCACCTTGTCGAACCCTGCAGGAGTCACAGTGAACACTTTGTTAGCCTTTTATGTTTTGGACAGATATATTGGGCAATAAATCTCACTCTCAAAAGTCTTGGTGGATTTTTTTTTTTTTTTAATCTATCTAAAAAGTTTAAAAGAACACAGCTGGCTGGGGCAGATTATTATTCCAAAAGATTAATCTCCAAAATATTAAATAACACAGATTTCACTCCTTTCCATGTAATTTATGCAGGCAAATGATACGAGTCCTATTATGTCAGTGTGTTTTGAGATACATTCATGGGCAAGGCATTGTTTATAGTTATCTCCTGTCTTGTCTGACATCGCACCATTGCCAGGATTGCCCTCCGAAACCTGTAAAGGACAAAAAAGGGAAAGCAGAAAGACTGTTATCTGGAGAGCCAAATATAAAGAAAAACTGGATTAGCTGGCCTTAAGTATTAGAGCAGTTTTCAACTTTAGTAGAAGTTAATTAAAAAAAATGTATTTGGATTTCAAAAGGACTTGCTCCTTTTTCACTTCCACGTACAGGAATAAGTCGATTAAGTTCAGCGTTTCTTCTATAACAGGGGTCACATGAGCTTATCCTAGGACAGGATATAGCCAAAAAATTATAAACTTAGAGAGTGGGGAAAAAAAATGGCATGGATTTTCATTGACTCAGCAGGATGAGGTCACCTAGCCTGAAATCACAGGCTCTGCTTCTAGGTTGGTAGGAGAGACAGAAGATGAGCTTCTTTGCAAAACCAGTCAGAAGCAGTGGCTTGGTTAGAGCACTTGATATGCTTGCTCAAAACAGAAAAACAAACTTATCTCATTTACTTTAATATAAGGTGTCAATCCATCTAATCACTCAGAATATGACACATTCTGAATCAAGTAAGGAAATTCACAGAAGTTACATGTCACTAAGCTGACACACATTTTTTCGCAGATATTAAAGCTACTGCTGATGTAACCCAAATTCCATAATGATTCCCTTTGAGAATATACAGAAAGACTTTCAGTCTGACAAAAGCTTAATGTGTTCTCAGAAATTTTTATCAATTCAGCATGTTCTGATGACGATCAAAACTATTTCTTTTTAGACATCCAAAAGATGATAGCTTTGGTAAATCATCAGTGGTTTACCCTTTGATCTCTTCACTGATCAGTTTGTTATATGCTAGAATCATAAAGTGGACTGGTATTAAATTAAGAGCACTTACTTTTTGTTTGCTATTACATAAATGCAGGGATTGTAGAATGTGGAAGATTTTGCAAACAGAGGAGCTATGATGGCCATTGCAGGAGAAATTTTCCTTGGGTCTCCAAAGGAAGACCATAAACACACAATAGAATATGGAGACCATGCCACCAAGAACATTACAATCATCACGACAGACATCTATAAAACAAGAGGAACAAAATCACAACCAGTATTACCAGAAGATGAAGACCTCATAACTGAACCTCAAAAGTGCAAGCACCTGTGTGAAAATATCTAGAACCAAACAACAAGATATAAACAAGCATACCTGAAAAATTTTGACAGGTTATTAAAAAAAACCGCACTGTAGGGATTTAGTAGTACATCATACTGCCATTTATTTGGAAGTTGTGTACTTGAGGCCCTTGACACCATGCCCCATAGCCTTCTTTTGCAGAAGCTGGCAAATCACGGCATAAACAGGTGTGGTCTTCACTGGGTAAAAGCTTGGCTGGCTGGCCGTGCCCAGAGAGTTGAATGGAGTAAAATCTCATCGGTGACCGGTAACCAGTGGTGTCCCTCAAATCTGTTTTGGCGCCAGTCTTGTTTAATATCTTTATCAAGATGACACCCACCTAGGTGGGTAGGAAGGCTCTACAGACGGACCTGGACAGGTTGGATGAATGGGCCAAGGCTAACTGTATGAGCTACAATAAAGCCAAATGCCAGGTCCTACATTTCGGTCACAACAACCACAGGCAACGTTATAGGCTCAGGGAGAGTAGCTGGGAAAGATGCCAAACAGAAAAAGACTTGGGGGCTGTTGATAGCTGTTGACAGCTTAACATGAGCCAGCAGTGTGCTCAGGTGGTCAGGAAGGCCAACAGCCTCTTGACTTGTATAAGGAATAGCATGGCCAGCAGGAGTAGGGAAGAGATCATGCCTCACTACTCAGCACTGATGAGGCCTCACCTCGAATACATTGTTCATTTCTGGGCCCCTCACTACAACAAGGATACTGAAGTGCTGGAGCTTGTTCAGAGGAGAGCTACCAAGCTGGTGAAGGGGTCTAGAAAATTAGTCCTATCAGGAGAGTCTGAGGGAACTGGACATGTTTAGTAAGTAGAAGAGGAGGCTGAGGGGAGACCCAATTGCCCTCTACAACTACATGAAAGGAGGTTGTAGAGAGGTGAGTGCTGGCCTCTTCTTCCAGGTGAATAATAACAGGAGCAGAGGAAATGGTCTAAAGATGCGGCAGGGGAGGTTCAGGTTAGATATTAGGAAGAAAGTAGTACATTTAAAAATTATGGGGTAATCAACGTCATCTGAAGGTACAAACTTTTACATAAACCACCCTGGTGTAAACGCTTCCTGGCTACTTCCTCTCTTTTCAATGAGGTTCAGGCGTAAAAAACCTGAAATCTGCTTTCTGACCTTACTAGAGAAACTATAATAAACCGCTTCCCAAAACCAAAGTGCTCCTTCAGAATGACCTTTTAAAACACATTTAAGGCACAAATTAACTAAAAGAAGTTTCAATGTAACCTCTTTTTGCCTTGCTGGACATCCCAAGCAGAAGGACTCTGGAATGATATTACAAAAAGTAAATATGAACAGGTATTAAAAACATTTCATAAGGGTTAACTATGGTATAGTTAATTAAAAGGAAGTAAGTGTTCCAGTAGTACACAAAGTCTCAGTACATATACTTAAAGAATACAGAGGTGTCTGCTTGGTTTAATGAAGCATGATAGCCGTGTTCAAACATTATATGGGGGAGAGAGCTGAACAGTTGCATCTTCTCTACCTGATTCTCAGAGAGAACACTGTGTTCAGAGAATCTGAACACACTGGGGCTCAACCCTAGAACACACCCCATCACAGCTAGAACTGAACAGCGAAAAACTGGAAGTAGTGGGAGAGCAGGAGCGGAATCAACCAAGACAGAGTTTTCTGGCTTTTGTTTGGGATGGGATTCTGAAATCAATCAAGAGAAAAAAACAAATCACTACAAAACCAAACAAAACCTTTATATATACAGGATTCCCTACCGTTGTTTACCTCTATCCTTAACCACTCTTTCAATAATGAACAAAATGAGAAACTAGAAGTAAAGAACTACTTTGTATGAGCTGTTCTAGAGCATAACTAAGAGACAAGCAATGACTCTCTCCACAGAGGATTCCTATTTATATAAAATAATACCTCTTGACAACAATGTAAAAAAAGAACCCTTTTGTTTAAAGGTTAGTTTGATGTTTAAAAGGCTTAGAAGCTGCTAATTTGTGAAAAAGCAAGCAGACCAATTCTAAAGGATACTGCTTAACTCCAAAGTTTCCATCCTGGTTGGGTTTTTTTATGTTTTTCTTTTATAAATATAACTCATTGTCTTCAACTGCAAAGCAGGAGAAATGCATTTTCTTCATAAATGTCAGTTTAAATTCATAATCAAATCCTCAGTTTCAAGCACTCTGAAGCTTCCTCAGAAGAGGAAAATGCGCAAACTATTATTTTTAAGTAAAATCAGCATTTATTCAAAATCTAGCAGTGAGAAAGTTTTCCAAAAACTGTTAAGCTTACGTTGAAACTATCTCAAAAGTGTAGGTACATACTATTCTGGCCAATTCTGTCCAACTCTTTTATCATGCCCAAACGTATCTTTACACAAAAATCAAATGAGATGATGAACTTCATGCTTTCTGAAGGACTTTTATACATTAAAAGAATGTCAACCTTGCAGGCAGGATATCACATTTTAGGCCAGAACTGAATATTTGATACTGTTTATGTAAGAAAGAGGCAAGCTCAACAGACTGAAAAGAACAAGAGCTGAAACTCACACAGCTCAGAAGCTTGGAAATGCTCTTTCGTTTCTAGTCCATTGGTTCAAATCAGAGTTGACCAATCCATTTCCGACCAGATAGATCTGTGAACCTAGTAGCAAGCCGAGGGACTCTGCAGACACTAAAAGTCCTTCTACTACATCTCTGAGGTACATTTCTGTGCAATGACAGAGGGCAGGGGCAAGGAACATTCACTTTGTTCCCAGCCTTCAAAATAGCAACTCATCTACAAAAAGTTTTAGACCAAAAATAAAGAATCTAGTCGTCCAAAAGTTTTCACTGTGGCTAAATTTTAGTCAATATTTAGTACAAAATGAGAAGGGGGAATACAAGAAGAAAAAATGCTCTCATTTACCGTACCTTTGTCACATCTACTTGGTCAGACCAATCTACATTGATGCTCTCCAGGCATTTACTGCTGCCATATTGTTTCATTGTCCGGGAAACATTGTAATAACAGTAGAACATGACTGTTAAGGGTACAACAAAATTAACAGCAATTACACTCATTGTGTAGGAAACAAAGGACCTGATAAGAGAGAAAAACAAAACACATTAACTTACAGATATCCATCCAGGAAAAGTTACTGAAGAATTTTGTATTGCGATTTGATTATGAAATTTTAAAAGAAGCTTTTAATGAAATAGGACAATTTTCTTTAGCCTTCATTTTCTTATTAGCAATTATAAGTCTTTCAGTTTTCACGTATAGGTCTATTCCTATTTCTTAGACTTGCTCCAGATTATTTTTATGATTTTTTTATAAATCAGGCTTCATACTTCAAGAAGAAGTTGTGCTCAGATACTGGTGAATTGAATAATCTTTGCCTCCAATGAGAGAGAAAATTTAAAACAAAGGATAAAAGGGAAATTTACACATCATTTTTCCTCCAATTTACTGTGCATGTTGCTCCAGTCGGATCCGGAGCATAGCTAGCCCAGCCTATGGTAGGCATGGAAGCCCAAAAGACAGCATTTATCCAAGCAGCAAGGATCAGAACGGCGTAGCTTCGGGTAGTCATTCTTCTCCCTGTAGCCAAGCACACATAATCATAAATGATTGTCCCTTTTTTCTTCTTTCCCGTGTTGAATGACAAGAGGCTTTCAGCAAACACTAACTAGGTTAATAGTGATTGTTTCAAAAGCCTACTGTCCCATACACTGTAGCATTTCTCTTTCATACCACTGAAACACTCAAGCTTTCCAGCCTTAAACACCACTTACATACCCATGATCCATTCCAACTCACAGCATTCAGGCAATATCTTATCCTTGCCCCATGCCAAAAAGCATATTATACAACCCTGCCTTCATGTCCATCTTTGCTTGACTGCCGGGGGAGGAATTAACTGTTACAATACAGCTGCAATAGAGAGGAGAGAAAAACATCCAGTACAGTGTGAACACAACACTAGAGGTACACACCAGCTTGATACTTGTCAAAATCTCCCAAACCAAGAGGCTTTTCGTGTGTTTTTGTATACGGGTGCACATCTCTGCAGACTGGAAACAGACAGCAAAATACACCATATAAACAGAATAACTGCCTAATTGTAAAGTTTTCAGTCTCCCAAGCAGTACCATCCATGCCAGCCAGATAACTTAATCAAGTACTGTAGTATCATGCCCTAAATTGAAATGATGCCCAGCACTGTAATTATGGAGTGATTCATGAGAAAAACAATACAATTAGACTTGTGTTTCACAGAAGCACAACACAACAATTTCCAACCAAAAGCACTGTACCTATGTCAGGCCTGCAGATTGTCAGATAGCGGTCAACTGCAACAACAGTAAGCAAACCAATACTCGCCATCCCAAAAAAGATATTTAAAGCTGCATAAATCTGAAATTAGACAAAAAAAAAATCATTTCTGAGAAATCTTTCAAAGGTATGAGCACAAATTTTTGGACTGAAATGAGGGCTCTAACACATTACATTCAGCCAGTGTTGTCTTCCATAAGCAAGGTACTGAAGGGACTAATGTAGGCAATTGCATTGAATTGGAGATGGCTCATTTAAAATTAAACATTTTAAAAGAAACCTGCTTGCATGCACATCAGGAATCCTAGAGACAATAGTCTAAAAAGCAAACAAACACCATAATTCAATCAAATTTTGATACTCAGAGATGACCAGTTTGGAATTTGGGGGTTCAATTCATGTTTTCAATATATGTTAAAAAAAAAAACAAACTGAAAACCATTTAATTCATTTAAAAATATTATGACTAGCAAATGGGAAGACCTGAATTGACATTCTTTCCTCTGTTGTACCTTTACTTTATAGTTACGGTGCACTGATTTTCCCCCTTGGCCCCATTTTTACATGTGTCAGATCTACTGCACAAAGAAGTGTAATCCATCTATGATCCAAATGCATCTACCCGATCATTCCAGGGGCAGCCTGTCCAGGAAGGATGACTGGGGGGGGGTTGTGCTACCACTAGCAGTCCAGAAATTTAGAGTCCTGTGCCAGCCCACATGCCACCCTGGTTATAATAGGACCATGTGACATTCAGCCATCTCC
This sequence comes from Jacana jacana, assembly GCA_013400555.1. Classification (NCBI taxonomy): domain Eukaryota; kingdom Metazoa; phylum Chordata; class Aves; order Charadriiformes; family Jacanidae; genus Jacana; species Jacana jacana. The sequence continues at coordinate 21,071 of VZTM01022400.1, forward strand.
GGTCACAGGATTCATTTGGTTTAGATTGTAGTGAGATCTCATATCAACTTCAACCCACTGCAAGTCACTCTATATGCAAAGTTGTTAAAAGTGACGCTTCCTGCCAAACTGTGACTGAATTTTGAACTTGACATAACAGCGTTTATAATTGTCCACAACCATATGCTTATATGCATTACATATTCCTAAAATTTCTCTTGAGTCATATTTTCAGTATATGGTTTCACATCACTATTCATTTTCCTCTGCACTTCAGTCCAGCAGTCTTTTAAAAAAGTAAATTTAAATCATACCCAGAGAGTGAAGGGCATCATCCCTTTGCTAGGGAAACACACTTTTTCAGTCTATTTTTAAAAACAGCTACAGAATCTAGGCTAAATCTTTAATAGAGACCAATAGCCTTGCAGGCCTACATTTTGGATAACCTAGTAGTCCCATCCAAAAGAACATGTGTTTTCTGAGCAGAGCTCACTGAGGTCTGTCAAGGCCATCATCAAAACAATAGCCAGATCCAAAGTCTTTTATGTATCAAATAAGTCATCAAACTTGCATGTGATACTATTACCTTTTTCATTTGGGGATTTCATTTCCTAAGCTTTCTTAAAGCTATTTAAAAATCTCTAGTTAATAAATATAAGGTTACTTTTTGTTATTTTCAGATTATAAATATGTTTGGAATGAAATTCACACAAGACCCTATATCCAAAAATTGTTGACATTACAGAACATCAGCATCAGGCCTAGCATCAAGTCTTAAAATAGTATTATCAAATAGGGCTACTACTTATTTCTTGGTTTGCTTTCACTGCTCAAAACTTTCTCTCCAACTACATTGCAATACCTGGCATCCAATATGGCCAAATTTCCAGCTTCCATGCAAGTCTGAGGCAGCAGACATGGGGTAACCAATGCCACTAACACCAATGTCAGTAAAAGCCAAGTTGATAATAATTGCGTTGGTTGCCGTCCGAAGCTCTTTGTACTTAACAAAGATGCCTAACACAACGATGTTACTGAAAATGCTTATCATTCCTGTAGAAACAGTACAAAAGATGAAGAGAAGAAAATGCAGCCTGTCGTAATATCTAAGTCCTAAACAATTTCTATTTTCAGTCAAATGCAATGTTGCAAAGAGGATAGACACATGAAAAGGCGAGAAAATTTTTCCAATTAGATAACTTGCAGCTGGTTTCAATAAGGGCCAGAAGCGAAATATTTTGCTGAACCTGGGACTTCTAATGCAATGACAATAAGCCACACAAATTCAAGAGCATATATGTCTCAAAACACTCTAGCCACCGAGTACAGGGCTGTCTTTCATGGCAAAAATGGAGGATGGTAACGGGCAAAAAAAATTGGGGCCTGTGATTCACTGATCTAGCAGAAAGTCCCTGCCACCACCTGAGATCTTCCTTTCTCAGTGGAGAATTTCTGCTGTGCATTCATTCAAAAATCCTGGACAAGACGAATATAGATGCTTTGACTTTGCTACCACTATCCTTGCCAGACTAATTTCCCTCTCGACGCATGAGGTCCCAATTCTTTGCAAGCATCAGAGTTGGCTCAGGTTGCTGAAAATCATATTTCCTAAGCAGTCTGGATGATCCACACAGCATAACACAGCAGCATGGCTGGGCCTGCACCAGAGCTAGTTCCTTCACCTGACAATCTCTAGCGCTCTATAAAAGCCATGGTAAAAGTTCTGCACTGAACTTGTTCCTGCCTCACTAACCTGTGTAGTTTTAAACCTCTTTGGTTTGGCGTGATTCAAGCTCTGTCTGAAGTTAATTATCTGCCAAGAAATAGGCAGAAGACAAAGATCTATAATAAAGAAATACAGTAATAAAGTTAATACATACATTCACCTCTCTTCATGCCTGATCCCTCTGAAATTTGCTTTGACTTAATGCTCCACAAGGTGCCTTCATGGATAATACTCTTCAGGACCCTGTGCATCAGCAAGCTTTTCCCATCTGATCTGCCTTTTCTCCTTTTTTCCTCCGTCCTAGCTAAATTGCACTGCAGGGCTCTTGGGTACTTTACTTGGCACTCCTTCAAAATCGGGGATTTCTTTGTTGTGGTTTTGTTCTCTTCAGGCTGTAATCAGTTACACAGATACGCAGACCAAAGTCTCATCCTCTAGACTTTTACTAACCCTGTATTAATAAACAGCTTAAACCTCCGCCTTGAACCTTATCAGAGAAAGATCGGTGCTTATAACCAAAATGGAGAATTCCAAAATGCTAAAGCAAACATAGTAATTAAAAAAAAAAACTTGTAAGTATTAACAGGATTTCTCAGGAATTTCTGAGTTTTCATAAATTCCTTAGTCTGGCACAGCTGCTGCAGTACCACTGAACCAAATACTACTCTTGCACTTTTATAGACTGGAATAGTTGGAATCTTGGTTTGGTAGAAGTCTAATAAGACACTATCCATGGAAGCTCCCTTTAGATAGCTTTTTTAATTTTAATTTTTTTTTTAATTTAGAAACAATATAGTTTCCATCATTACAGCGCTGAGTCATAATTCTATAAGGAGCTTGAGTGAATAGTTATACTGACACTTCCCATCTTCTTTCAGAGACACTGCCCATCCTGCTCCAGTCCTCTGGCAATCCACCCACTGATGGGACTTCTGCTCCTCTATTTGTTCTACCAAAAACCTGACACATGCAGCTTAGCTTTTGCTGCTATGCCTCTGTGGAAAGGGCAATAAAGTTTTTAAGTATTATACAATGTTCTTCCATCTCTGTCATTATCACTGCTGCAGAACAGAGCTAAAAAAATCTAAAAAGGTAAAAATCAGCTTATAGTCAGCCTACAAACATGCTGCAGTTCAGTTACGTCCAATCAGTAGAGTTAGAAAACCTAACGGCAAGAATCAAACACTTCAGCTCTACAGGTGAATTTTGAAGACTTCAACTGGCCTCTATATGGAAATTCCTTCAAATCATGGAAAGTCCTGTGGAGTCCATCATTAGCAGTCCACAGGAACACAGTCCATAGATTGCACATGTCCCAGCGCCTCAAACTGAGGCAGACATTTCTAGTGTCAACTATGTATCAGAAGTGCTATCTGAACTATAGCTAGCAAGGGCTGCGTTAATAGCGTGACAGATATGAAAAGGGGCAGAAGGAAAGCCAGTACAATCATAATAACAGACACTAGGGACAACACCAATTCTTCATTTTTTAAATGGCATGTCTCCATTTCAATTATGTAAATTGGCATCTTTTTAATTATACTTGAAACTCACCTAAGGAGTTTGACTGCAACATTTTATTAATTAGTACAGCCTTCCCACATTAAAGAAACTCTCTTAACAGATTCGGTAATTTTAAAATCCAATGAGCCAAAATTAGAATTACTAATTCCTAGGTATCTCTCTTTCCATCCTCTTTCTAAAATGAAGGAAAGCAGGGATCTGGGGATCTGATCTGAAGCCCACATCCACAGTAAAAGTGCTTGCAGTGCCAGTGCTCTCAGCTCTCCTGTTGACAGGTGATAAATTATCTCT
>VZTM01022401.1:0-17948 GCA_013400555.1 Jacana jacana
TGATGTCTTCCATCGACCCCAACCCTATTGAAAGCTGAATGTACATGAGATTGAGCAGGAAACTCATCCTTAGAGGACAACAACTAGAAAACCAGCACAACTCTCCACAGCCTCCGTTTTGCTGTTCTATTTTTAAGCAAACAGTTCTGTGCTAAGGAGGAATGACCAACATTAACATAACATTTAAAACATTTATTTCTTTGGTGATATTTTTTACTATTAGTGTCAAGAAAAGGGTTTGTAACCTGAAACTTATTACAGCCTCTTAGAATGCCTTTGCCCATTTGGTGGGTTTTTTCTCTCCAAGTTCTACACTGACTTACTGGGAATTGAACGGGATCATATCACTCGGGTCTTTTTCTTTCTTCCTCTCAAATTTGGAAACCAAGAACCAATTATTTAAAAAAAAGGTGAACTAGCAAATTAATTAAAAGTATCCAATAGTAGCATGAAGGTTCTCTCACTAACGTAGCTTTGATGGAGGCAGGCTGTTTAAGTAATATTTGTTCTGCAAAGTATTTTGGTAACTTTAAACAAAAGGGAATCGTGCCTCATTCCTTTGGCTTTTTCTTCTGTGAATGTCATAGGATTACCAAAAAAACCCCCACATCAGTTAATTATGTTGCGTGGCTTTTGCATAAGAGAATTTTAAAGTAGGCATCTTTCTAGGATGATTTCAACACCCATTTTTCTGTGTCACGAGCATCATGGGCTTAATGGAAAAATTTCCATAAATGAGAAGACTGCATTTGATGAATTGTGTTTTCAGAGGTCACACTGAATAGTTAAACCATCAGTCAGAAAAAGGAGGGGCGACAAAGGAAAATAATTAGGCTGATTAGGCTGTAGCTTCAACTCCCTTATAGCACCTTCCTGTAATTTTTGTTGTAACAGAAAAAGTAGTAACATATGAATTTGTCATATATTGAAACCAAAACAAAAAAATAAATTTGTTTGTGTTGCAACAGAAGTTTATTTCCTAAAGATGGAGTTTGTGCTCTGTTTCAATATTGGACTAGTGACATATTTCGTTAGACTACAGCTTTAATTTTTATGTGAGTTGTTCAGCTAGAAATCTTGTCACCTCTTTTTCTTTGTATCCCTGTAGTGCGACAAGACTTGGAACTTGATGGAACGGGTAGAGGATCTTCAAATAATTCCTCACGTTAAACATCTGCAGGAAGATATTTATACCATGAAAACAAGGTCTAGCAGCATCATTCAAAACCAAGAAGAACTGCAGAAGAATTTAACGGCTCTTTTTGATGCAGTTTCAAGTGTTGAAGCGAACGCAGCTTCTGTAGCAAAAAACATAACTCTGACGATTGTGACGGTAAAAACTGACATGAGGCGCATTTCAGGCCTGGTCTCAGATATGGCTGCGCTAAGAGACTCTTTGCAAACACTAGAAGATAAAGTAGAAAAAGGTGAAAAGAAGACAGTGAAAAACATAGGTGACCTGCTTACCAGTAGCATCGACCGAAGCGCAGCCCTGCAGAGCGTGGCATTCGGCAACACAAAAAAAATGGAGCAAATTAAGGCAGCGTTATCTGAGCTAAGGAGTGATTTCGGCAAGCATTCGGAGAGACTTTTGAATCTCGAAGGTGACAGAGCAAAAGTTCTGAAGACGGTTACATTTGCAAACGATTTAAAACCCAAGATGTACAAACTTAAAAAGGATTTTGCCATCTTCGAGCCATTAATAAGTGACCTGACACTAAGAATAGGACGATTAGTGGAGGATGTATTACGACGGGAGAAGGAAATCACTTTACTGAATGAGAAATTGGCCAATCTAACCAGGGTTCAAACTGAGAGCAAAGATATGAAAGATGAAATAAGTAAGATTTCAGACATGAACTGATCACTGTGAAAAGTCGCTGCCTCAAGAACAGGCAGGGTGTGAGGAGTGTTAACTCTGTCATGTAAGGCTTCATTTATGAAGCACACTGAAACTTCATTAGAGATTTGTCCTCTGCCTTTGAAAAGCACAGAAAAAAAAGTCATACTGATTGCAAGGGACAAGCTGTAACATGAGCTGAAAAGTTGTCTCCGTGTGTGTATGGGGCTTTTTTTTCTGAAGGATGACACATGCTCTATTTAATAGTTTGTTTGTTTTGTACAATAAAACAGTGTTAAAGCATAAAAATGTTTTTCTTAACCTTTAGAGTTTATTTTCATGAAGAAAGTAGGACCCAAGACAGATCTCCAGCTTTTCCTGCTCCAAAGGAAGGAATAAAAATTGTAGTTTCCAGAGAGTTAAACAAGGGATAATCAAGCTGCAGTAGCAACTTAGTATTGTCTCAATATATTAACTGTGTGATTTTTCTAAACCCCTTTATTTTTTCTGAATAATCACTATTTAAAGAGGTCAGCCCAGTGAAGCAAGCAATGCTCAGAAATCCTGCTGCTGCCTTGCAAAAAGGTTTTCCGTGAGGCTTTATAATTGTTTTAAGTCTTTAAAACGCTGAATTCTTCTGTGGTTTGAAGGACCTACTAACAGCTTTCTCCCATTGTCACAGTAGGTGCTCAGGAATCCTAACAGCATTATCCATTCATTGTTTCTCAGCCTGCAAAACGCTATAGTGAGCAGCAGAATTAGCAGAGAGAAGCTATTTAAGTTGCAAATGGTTAGACTGATAGGAGCCACTGGCAGGATCTCTGTGGTGAAGAGCAAGAGCTGAAGAGATTCAAGACACTTGAAAGCGTGGTAGGCAGTAGGCTGAAGTAACAAGACGCCAGGAATGATTTGGGCAGAGGAAAGAAAAGAACATTAAAGAGGAATAAAAGTTACTGTAAAAACCAATTTGGAGAGAATACAGCAGTTAAGAAAATGCACATGTATGAAATTATATCAAGAAGTGTAAGCATATGGTAAGGTCTTTATAACTTTTAGTGTAGTTGGTCATACCTGAACATCTGGCAGCTACTAGACTCTTGATTGTATGGAAGATACAATCATTCCCCTCCCTCACTATTCTCATCTTTGTGTAGCATTCTGTATCTTCTGGCCTGCTTCGTACTCCTGGCTTTTCATACCTTGGCTGCTTTGTTGCCTTCAGTCAACATTAAATCCTTTCTTTCCTTAAGTTTTCCGCATTTTGGCATGGGTCCATTCCTACCCTCCAGTTTTCTATTAGCCCCTTCCAGTCCATGAGGATAAACCTGTCAAAAGACAAGTTTTCCTAGAAAGCATCTGCAGATACTATTCACCAACCAGCGTCCCGTGGCTCTTTCACCCAATTGTTAAGCAAGCCCTGGAAAAGAATCAAATGGCATTTGAAGGAGGCAGAAAAACTAAAGAACATCCAGAATGATCAGCCCATGCTAAAGCAGGGGTTGTGTATCACATCTGAAAAAATACATATATACATACATGTACATACATACACCATAAGAGTTACAAAATAAATAGCTCTCATTCGCTTATTAAAGCCCAAATTTCACTGCATCCACCAATCCTGGGAGGATGGAGATGTGTGCGAGCTTCATGTTAGTCCCCTCAGGGAGAGCACTAAATATTTTTGCCCCCAAATATGCTAATAGCTTGGCTTTTCTCACACAAACCCGGACTGCCCGCGACCAATAAATCTGCCTTCTGCTGTAGAAAGAAACTCAGATTTGGGATTTAAAACAAGGAGCTACGCAACCATCACCGCACAAGTTAGGAAAAGATGAGTTAGGGTGATCTGAACACATCGTAAGGATATCAGGATTTGACTAATATGGTGTTTACTGATCTTGGGAAAATCTCCACATTTTATTTACTTGAGTGGAAAATACGTTTTATTTACGCAGTTATCCACAGACGTCTTGACACAGCAAAAAAGTTCTTTCTGAATGAAAAAAAGCACACACCACGCTCCAGTTGGAAGAGTAACCAGAAAATAAGCCAGGAGAAACTACTCTCTATTTCACTTTCGACCCCCAAAATGAATAACCACCAAACCTCAGAACACACCTCCCAGTGAAGAGCCGAGTCCTGTCCGAGGTTATCACGCAAGGCGAAATACCCCAAAAAATGTTAGAGCCCTTAGTTTCACTTTACCTACCCGTATGCTGACTGCCCAGCCCTTCCTTCCCAGGAAGTGCAGGTCCAAAGCATTATGCTCCTTTCAGAAACTTCACTGCTACAAGCAAGGAAGAAAAAGGTTTAAGTCACAGAGGTAAAACTGACTTACAAAAAAAAAATAATTACCTGGATGTAAGATTTACCCACCCACTGTATCGTCTTCACAATGAAGGTGAGCGATCAGTAATTCTCCCATAACCTGCACAGATAGTACAAATCCTCACGTGCCCATCAAGCACACACCTCCACTGGACTAAATTCCATGAAAGTTTTAGAGTTGCTTTGTAATTCACAGTGGCCTAAGGACACTCATAGCTACAGTGGGGAAAAAAAAAAAGCTCCTCCTTAAGAGCTCTTAAAGCTCTTCCTACAGTGGAAAAAATGGGGCAGGTGCTTTTCATAAATTTAAAGCACATCCCTAACCTAAGCTTAGTACAACCCACCAGTAGAACTGGCTCAGTGAAAGGACAACCCCTTCATTAGTTCATTTCTAGGAGCACTCAATGATACTCTCTATTATTTTATTCAGTGATTGAGAGATTCAGGCAATAACGAAAACTGCGGCTATGCTAGTTAAAGCATCGCTGTTTAGGGACACGGTGTAGGGGTGGACTTGGCGAGGTTAGGTTTACGGTTGGATTCAATGATTTTAAGGGTCTTTTCCAACCCAAATGTTTCTATGATTCTGTATCATCCGCTTCATCCCAACTGGTAGCGACACTCAGGAAACCCAGGCATAAAACTGACTGGTTATACTCTTGCCAGCAACCCACAAATAAAACAAAACCCCAAAACAAAACAAGCCCCCAAAAAACCAGCAGCAGCATTAAGCCATTAGCGCTGAAAAAGGAGATGAGCACAGGACTCCCAAGAGGTTAAAAATCTACTTTTACACGCTGGGACATCAGTTCAGCCCAGAAGTTTCTGCTTGCAACATCCTCCTCCAGCATCACTCGGGACTTCACAGAAATCATACTCTGTCACAGCCACCCAAGGCACTCGTGTGTGCTATAAAAAAACAGCATGTTTTATTGTTTTCACTGTCAACTACATCATGTCTGTGTAGAAACGTAAATGAGTTACAACTATTTGCATTCTTACAGCCCATTTTTAAATGCTACACAACAGGCATTTCAGCAAGCACCAGCACATTCGATCCCCAGTACAACCTGCTGCAGGGTGTGAACGCAGCGGTTACTCCAAATGTATGCAGACAGCGCGCTCGACACCAGGAAGCCGGTCTCGGCTCCAGTGGCAGCAACAAAGGACCTTTCCCTCCTTCGTGACACGATACACACGAGCAGCGCGCAGGCAACCCGTGCTTTACAAAGCACCCCCGGGTTTAGCCACCCGTCTGGAGTTACGCGAGCTGTACGGGTTCAGAAGGGAGCGCCCTCCTCCTCGACACGGGACCTTCCTTTGCAGCCAAAGCACAAATCCACCGAAAGCACCGCTGCTCTCCCGCCCCATCTTCCCCACTTTCCCAACTCGTACCACACCTTACGCTATAAAGCCGTCAGCAATGGCAAAGGAGACCTTTTAAAATGCATGTTAATACTGCAGAGTCCCCGCCGCCCCACAAAGCTTATTTAAAATATCCGTGTGTGACCCTTCAAGCAATCAGCGTTTTATATACATTAAACCCATCCACCTAAGCACCCGGACCAGCCTATGGCTGAGTGTCGATGGAGGCAGCAGCTGCCAGGCACTTCTCGTCCCCCTCTCGGGTTCTCCACTGAGCCAGGACACTGAAGCAGCCCCGAGGGTCTATTTCCCCTTTCTCAGTTACAGAAGACCAGGGGGACCGCTAGCTGCCCCCAACAGTCCTACCTCAGGCTTGTCTTGAGCGGGTGTAAAAAGATCCCTTCAGGCCTAACCTTGACAGTAAGTAAAATGTATTTCAGATGCTCTTATTAGTGCACAGGCTCAAAACAAACACACAAAGGCCATTCCCGATTCCAGAGGGAAAAAACCCAAACCTACGCTTTCGCTCCAGAGGCAGAATGACAAGTAACTCTTGAGACACTGAGTTCATCATTGGATTGCTTGACAATCAGACTATCTCACCACGTCAGCCAAGTCTGTCACACTCTTCTGCCAACCCGAAAAGCAGACAGAAGGAACTGGAGATGTTTTCCAGCAGGCAAAGAAAAGCCTACCAAGTTTAAACAGACTTTTAAAGGAACGAGGATATTCAGTGCACAAGCGATACAGTTGTTTTAACAAGTTGATTCACATTAAAAAGTTAACTTAAAAGCTGATTTAACATCTGTTGGTTTTAATACAAGATCAAGACATAGTTAACTCTCTTCTCCTAGGAAACCCTTCAGAGCGTTTAATGATTCCTTAAATCATTTCAAAGCTGCCCACTCACAATAGGGCAACCAGGTATACATATTTATATCATGAAACACATTAAATTCAACATCAAAGTACTTGTGCAAAGGTTTTATTTAGACTTAGGGAGTCTGACTTTGCTGTATTATAATGCAGTTGATACCAGCCACTCCGGGAGCGTGGTTAGTGTCACGGTGACAGGGAAAGAAAGGAGCAGATTTAGGTTTTACTCCACATTTTGAAAGGCAGCACTTCAAAATAAGGCTCAGCTTGGTTGTTCGGCACAGCCACCCGAAATCTTGGAAGTCAGAAGGTTTTTCTCAGGGGGTGGGAAGCTCAACACTATGTAAAATGGCAGGAGGAACACTGGGCTCCAGTGAGGCGCAGCCATCAGTGCATTTATGCCACTCCACTGGTGCCTGCTTCAATTGTCCTTTTGACTCCAAGGGACACAAGTAAAGAGGAAGGAGCAGTACAACACTGGCAAACACCAAGCTACGTTCAGTATCATCAGCCCAAACGCTGAAAGGCAGCACATCCAAACAGCTTTGCACAAAAGACACTTAAGCTGCACTGAGTGAACACAAGTAGTACTGGATAAGGTGAACCCTTTTACCCTCTTAGGAATTTTCTAGATTTTTCTTGATGAGATTATCAACTGTGGGTTCTTGAACAGGCAAAACACAGAAGGCAGCATGCTCATCTTTCTGTAGAAGACTATAAAACCAAAATTAATTGCCTTAATGTAAGATTGCTGTGAATGTCTCCTCTTGCATGCCTAAGAGCCTGGATTTCTTCACATCAAGTAAGGTATAAAAACATTGGTATGGCTTCTTGCACTGCAGAATTGCATGGTTCAACCAAAACTCAGCATTAAAATAAACTAATTCAGGAAAAAATACCCAACCCAAACCACAGGAGTACGAAGAGCAGGGAAAAGCTGCCAAGTTCATTAAACTTTACAGTCATTTTTAATTTAGTGTAAAGCTACAGTAAGCTTTTAGTGGTCAGATATTCTCAAGAATCCTTACAATAAACAGCCACTTTCCTTTTGTTATGGTAGCAGCTACTGTTTAATTCCACAGTACAACCAGGAGGACCAAGTTCTTTGGTGCGGTTCAAAGCCAGAAATTAGTCAAAGCAGAAATTAGTCAAGTAAGCATCAGTTAGGTTACATTGGGATGACCACCCCAAAGCAGAAATGGCTCTGTTATGGATAAGGTTCCTTTTATCTCCATGGAAAACACTGATATGACCACCAGGATGCCCTACCAGGGTGCAGTGGCATCTCAGCCATTCAGGAGTTGAGCTGTTCTACAGTAGCAGCTTATTACAGGCAAATGAATCAGCGGATCTAAAGTGCACTGGACTGCAGTTCAGGTTCTGCAGTGCTGCAAGGGTAGGTTCTTGGCACTTCTAAAACAGTGAAAGCCTGTTTTTGTTACAATCATTTCACAATTCTCATTCTTGAAGTGTAGAATAAATTTTTATCATTTTTTTTTTTTGGGGGGGGGGTAGGGGGGTGGAATTATTTGAGGTATCTGCTGCTCTGAAATGAAGCTTACATACGCAGTAGTAAACAGACACTAAGCACTCTGTTTCTCATTTATTTCAGGCAATGACAGTGGCAGAATTTAAACCCTCATATGGGATGAAGGCAGAGCCAATAATGACATCATATAGAGTTTGTTTTCTACATATTCAAATATATAAAAGTTTCATGAAACTCCTCACTGAGACAGCCAGCATAGTCAGTCCATGAGCTGCCTATTCAGTTAGACCAAGCTTCTTCTTCAGAGATTCTGGCATTTCGGGTGGAGGTGGACGAGGAAGTCTGAAATAAACCTTCACAGAATCGTAGATGAACCACTGTAGTGCAGTCAGCGTACCAATCATAATGATACGAGCAAACAGACCTTTCCATACACCTGTGGAGCAAAAACATAAACCATCAGAAGCCAGGAAGAAAAAATAAAAAGAAAAAAAAACACAGAAGAAAAAAAAATCTTCCCTAAACACCACAAATACTTGATCCAAAACACATGAAAGCAAGGATGTACCTTTGAATCCAAGCCTCTGGAGAACTTGTGAAGCAGAACTGCCTTTTTCTTTGTTCAACACAGACACCACGGAGTCAGCAGGATGAGAAACGATTGCACAGAACACACCAGCTGAAAGAACAATTTGACATTAGTTCTGCAGTGTTTTAGCTGTACCATTTACTGCGCACACTAAGCACAACAAACTGCAACCACACCTTCTAATAAAATGCTAATGAGCTGCACAGCAGTTTTGTCAAGCCCTGAGGAGGGCGCTCCTTGTTCTAGGCCTAGAAGCTTGCCCTCTGGACTGGCTCCTTGCTGACCTATATGCAAGTAGGACTGACCTACAACCCTTCCTCCTACCCATTGCCACTGGAGTGCCCAGCCTCTGGATCTTGCAGCATCTTTTCTGCTAAAATAAAACTCCTTCTAAATCTTTCAGTACTGAAAATCCCCCTTCCATCCAGATTTCTCTCCCCTTCCTTCAACTTTTCCCACCCCTGCAATATGTGATGGTTTTTCACCTGAATCAGCTGCAGCTTCTAAACTTGGACATCAACACTGGTAATACACAGGAGCAACTAAAGAGTATAGCCCTACTATAGATTCATTTTCCACTTACAGATTGAATACAGTTGGGTTTTTCCCCCCCTGCACATTTTGAAGTCAATTCTACCATTCTAGCTACATCTCTCTGATACTCTGAAAAGGCTTCTGGAGTTGTGGCAGTCCATTCACGAAGTGCAGGACTTCAAGGCTCCTTACCGATATAGCCTGCAACAAATGTGACAACCAGCTGTTCTCCTTTTGTACATTCACTTCGTGGCTTGGGAACAACGTACTTGTAGAGAGCTTCAACAGTACGTTCAAAGCAGGCAAATTTCATCATTGTGTATGGAATCTGTCTCATCCATAGCGGAGCAACACCTTTATAGAAACTTAAGCAGAGAGGAGACAAACTGGGTTTCACTTTCTCCAGTATTTAAGATACACTTTTAACTTAGGGAAAAAACACCAAACCAAAAGAGTTAGCTTACTGGAAATACAGTTTCTAAATACTGGCACTGTAAGGCTCTTCAATACCTACAGAACAGGAAGCTTTATTAGTTCCCAAGTACTAAGTTAAAACAGCAACCCAAGTTAGGGTTTACCTGATGCTTTAACACTGCACAGCAGTTTCCAGATCACAGCAGGTTGCACTGATGCAGCACTGGCACTACAAGGGCAGTAAGGCCTATGTCTGCGTACCAGCCAAGTCCCGACAGCCATAAATGACTTGTAGATTCTACAGCCACTTCTATCGGAACAGAAAGCTAGCACGCAGTTGTAATACTCTCACATGCCAATGACTCAAGCACCTTTGACTGTACAACCAAAAAGTTGCTGAGTATCTCTGACTGGAACTGCTAGAAACAGAAGTTATCCAGCAGAACTCAGCACAAAGATACTCACAAAGATGGATCTAAGGAGCATGTGGAATTAACAGCCAGTTCGGCACAGATTCCCTGAAGTATGTTGTTATCTTGAAATACAAAGCTTGTAAGAAAGTAAAGGCACAACCGTTTTAGCAGTCTTCTGTTAGGAAAAAAGACTCAATACCAAGAATCAGAATAAAAGTCAAGAAGATACTCACGCCCAGATGCCTTCTTCTCCAAACATTTTAGGCACAGCCTGCCGCAGAGTGTTGGCGTACCCAGGCTGTGTCTGAATACGAACTTTAGCAGCTTCCATTGGAGCCAGAGCAATGTCAGCAAAAAACTCCGCACTGGCAGATGCAGCTAAGTACAGCGAAGTACGCCACAAATACGCATTTTCCTGAAGTGAATTTAAACACACATTATTATCAATGAACCAGATTCTTGTGATTACTCTAGATGACACCAAGCTGGGTGGGAGTGTTGATCTGCTTGCGGGCAGGGATGCTCTACAGAGGGACTTGGATAGACTGGATAGATGGGCCAATGTTAATGGCATGGCCTTCAATGAGGCCAAGTGCCAGGTCCTGCACTTGGGCCACAACAACCCCATGCATCGCTACAGGCTTGGGGAAGTGTGGCTGGAGCTGCCTGGCAGAAAAGGACCTGGGGGTGCTGGTCGACAGGAGGCTGAACACGAGCCAGCAGTGTGCCCAGGTGGCCAAGAAGGCCAATGGCATCCTGGCTTGCATAAAAAATACTGTTACCAGCAGAAGTAGGGAGGTGATTGTCCCCCTGTACTCAGCACTGGTGAGGCCACACCTTGAGTATCGTGTCCAGTTCTGGGCACCTCAGCACAAGAGAGATATTGAGGTGCTGGAGCGAGTGCTGAGGAGGGCTATGAAGCTGGTGAAAGGCCTGGAGAATAAGGCTTATGAGGATCAAATGAGGGAGTTGGGATTGTTTAGTTTGAGGAAGAGGAGGCTGAGGGGAGACTTCATCCCTCTCTACAACTGCTTGAAAGGGCATTGTAGGCAGGTTGGTGCTGGTCTCTTCTCACGGGCAATTAGTGATAGAACAAGAGGCTGCAAGCTGCAGCAGGGTAGGGTTAGGCTTGACATTAGGAAAATAGTTTTCACAGAAAGCGTGGTCAGTCAGTGGAATGGGCTGCTCAGGGAGGTGGTGGAATCGCCATCCCTGACTGTGTTTAAGAGTAGATTGGATGTGGTGTTGAGGGATATGGTGTAGGGGAGAACTTGTAGAGTGGGGCTGATGGTTGGACTCAATGATCCCAAGGGTCTCTTCCAATCTATACGATTCTATGATTACTAATGCTACTACATTACAGACATACAGCCTCATGTAAACCATGTAAGGCTTACCTCTCCCAGCATGTTGCCATATAGGATTTTGAAAACTTCATAGAACCCAAATTTACAAAGCCCTTGCATGGAATATCCAATAAAGGTTGGAGCCCATCCCTTAGCCAAGCCACGAACACCATCTTCTTTGACTGTCACTGAAAATCCATTGAAGATACTCTTGTATTTTTGTGGATCAACCTAAAGAGAAAAGGCAGTTAATTGCTTGATACTGCTTATTCTTTCCTGTCTCACATCCCCAAATTAAATATAAAGTTGTTAAACTCCTCACACAGCTGGCTTCCTAAGGTTTGTTGGACAGATGCTGTGTACTCGCGTGTGTATAGGGTAGAAAGCTACACTAACATAATGCTAAGTTACATGGTAGGTTCAAACCTTAACTTATTTTAGCAGTCAGTATGCTCCACAATACTCAGGAGCCACAGAACAACCTGAATTTTGCTTTATGTTTATTCTCCAAATCAAGAGTATGACTTTACCAAGAAGATTTACTAAAATGACTATTCTGACAGTAGTGTAACTGCTATAATTATGTCTAGATCAGATCCTTTACAAATTTGACAGCTTCTGTTGGCATTCTCATCCTCTCTACGTCACACCTCTGTACACTTGCACAAACCAAGCCTGACCATTCACCTGACGCTCCATCAAGAAAGCTCATTTGTCCGCTGTTAGTTTGATCCCTCCAGTCAGACTAAGACAGATGGAGCAAAGCAGACAAGCACTTAAGAGATAAGAGCACTCAAGAACTTCTAACACTTGTACTTTGACTTCACAATAAAGGCTATAGAGAAAGTGTTCTCTGCACAAAAAACAGAGTGAGATTTCATTAATAGTTTATCAGAAATTGAAAAAAAAAAAAAAAAAGAGATCCACTTGAATACTTTTTTCATGTGAAAGGAAGCCATTTAACAGATGATTAAACAGGTCTTTCTAACAAATTTTAAGTCACATCACAGTGCCGCTTTTAGTATTTGACATCATCCAACATCTCATCAAAGGAATAGGAAAGATATAAAATTATTAGTCAAAGTACTCACAAAGGGCTATGGGACCTGCAGTGACTGATATTTTGTCTTGCAGTCTGCAACAACCTACTTGAGAACTAGTTCACCGAAACATGGCAATTTTAGAAGATTCATAATTTCAGAAAATTGGATATTTAATTGGGCACTGTAAAATGAGACTACATTCATGTCAGAACCATGCTTAATTGTCATCTACATAGAAGATGACCACTTCTTAGAGACATGAGAGGGCAGGCAATCGGTTTCTTCCTGAAGAATCTAGGAAGGATTAATAGCATGCTCTGTACTTGATCTGTAAAGAGATCAATGCTGACAGGTTTTTCAAGGTCACACCTGGAATCTAGGGCCACAAAAATGATCAGGGGGTTGGAGCACCTTTGCTATTGCGGACAGGCTGAGGGACCTGTGGTTGTTCAGCCTGGAAAAGAAGAGGTCTCTGGAGAGACCTAATAGCTACCTTCCAGTACCTGAAGGGGACCTAACAGGAAGGCTGGGGAGGATCTGTTTACAAAGGCCTGCAGTGACAGGATGAGGGGCAACGGCTACAAACTCAAGAACAGATTTAGACTGGATATTAGGAACAGGTTCTTTACTCTGAGGGTGGTGGACCACTGGAACAGGTTTGCCCAGGGAGGTGGTTGAGGCCCCTTCCCTGGAGACACTGAAGGTGAGGCTCAACAAAGGCCTGGGCAACCTGGATTTTGAAGTCCATAACAGTAGAAAAGTACACTTAAGCTACATTTCCAGAAATAAAATACACACTCAGCTACAGCTATTCGTTACTAGTAGAATTAGGGAATTCTTACACAATCAAGCTGCTCTCAAAGCAATTTTGTAGAAAGCAGCATGTTGCCCTCATTTGATGCACCCTGTGTTTGTCTGATGTGTTAAAGAATTACTAGTTTGAGACCGAAATTTCAGGTGTTCGAGTCTGTGAAAAGCCTCTCCTGTGAAGAATGCTAAATAAAGGCCTCCAGAAGAACACAATTGTAAAGAATATCACACGCAGTACTCCTTGTGTGACTAGTACATCTGACTAACTAGTAGTTCCCTCCTAATTTCAGAAGTTGTCATTGCAAGATCACCACTTTTGTAATCAGAATCAGCCTAGACCACAGGAGAGTCGTTAACTACTTTATTTCCAGAAATTTAGAAGTGTGCTTTAATTTGCTTCATTCTTGAGGCACAGCTTTGCCAGAATAAATCCATCAGTGTGTTTTTATCCATGGCTGTTCACTAGAAAATTCTGATATGGAAGCTGGTATCACAAATTAAGTGCAATGTGACAGAACCCTTTTCAGTTCAATCAAGAACCAGTTCAAGTAAACTAGCCACACGTACTGATGGCCTCACCAATACTATATATCAGGTTTTACCCGTTCAAGTCAAAGTGGCATCATTAGAAAGTATCCAACCCAAAGCGTGCACTGCTATCCACAATGTTAATGGATCAAATTATTCATGCATGTCACTCCAGGCTAAAAACCACACATCTTCAAAGCACCAAAGGTGGTACTTCCTTCCTCCAAAAGCACACGAATAGTGCTGGACAGCCTACCAAAGAGCAAAGAGTAACACCGTGCTGAGTGTCTTTTAGCCAATATAGTCACTTAAATGTGCCTTACACATAGTCAACACAATTAATCCAGATTATCCTAAATGCCTCTGCTTCTCTTGAAAGTGGTCTTTTGTTAGTGTCACAGCAGTAGACTTGATAAAAGTAGCATTCAAGTTTGCTCACTTCCTGTCATCCAGAAAAGACTGTGTCCCTACTGTAAACTCTTAATAGGCTGGCTACATAAAGAAAAGGTTTAAGAAATGTTAATTTAATACAAACCTGCATACGACATTTCACTAAATCCAGAGGTACAACAGCAGTGTGTGTCAGGCCACAACTTAGGACCCCACCAACGCCACAGAGAGCATAAAACTTGAGCGAGCCATATTCACAACTGTATTCTGCAGCAAAAAATAAAGACACACCATGCTTTTACATAAACTCCATGCACTGTTGGACAATGACATCCAGGGGATAGTTTATACCTCTAATTCATTAGTAGATTAATTATACCACACTAAACATGCTTTGTCAATGTCACCACATACCAACATGCAGAACCAACCTGCATTCTGCATTTAACCAGGTCTAGAGGAACCAGTGCTGTATGTGTTGTTCCACAGCTAATAATCCCACCAAGGCCACAGAGCATAAAGAATCTCCCTGAGCCATATGCACAGCTGTATTCTAGTTTATTGGGGGAAAAATGACATATATATGATCAATCACGAATGGTAACAAAGATCAGAAAAGAAAACAACACTAGCTGAGTGCAACCTTCTCAAAAGTATTACATTGAAATAATCTCCTGTGCTGTATTATTCAACTGTAGTGTTACACTCAAAAATAATTCCCTGGCTTTGAATTAACACCTTTTAGACTGACAAGATTTGATTCTAGGCCTTCTTAGAGTTTCTTTTAAAAAAGCAATGGAAGAAAGTCAGCTCACAGCACATTTAAATCACAGAAATTAATCCTAGAAGCTGCTAGTAGAAATTATGACGTAAAATTTAAATATCCCAACATTTTCTTATACCAGGAAATTAAGCAAGAGGAGCATTTCTCTATTATCCTGGAGACAGAGCTTCTCTGGTTAAATATGCTGTGATAGTAAAATTTCTGTATTTAAGTAGAGACCACACAGATCTACAAGATCGGCGTTGGATATTTCTTCATACAGGTGTATTTTCAGGTATGTTTCAGATATAAAGAATCTGGTTGTTGGTTTTTTTTCCAATACAGAGGATCAGATTTCTACAGCTTCTGTATAATGAAGTTGCAGAGTTTTATTAAATTAATCATTGCATCAGTGTTCAGGAAGAAAGAATCTTTCAGATCACATTTAGTCAAGGGATATTTCATTTGCACTGATCCATACAGTACTGTGTGTAAAACTACCCAGCCTTAAAAGAGCCAATTTTCACAAATTCCATTAGAGCAAAGTTACTGGAGCTGAAAAACAAGATTCAGTTTCCCCTTTTCCATTTCTGAAGAAGCTACAAGAGGGTGTGATTATGTGCAACCACAGAACACTGAAGTTTACAACTAACAGTATGAAATAAACCCAAGGTAGAAGCATGGTTCTGCTACTAGGACTACCATTTTAAATACATGTGCAAAAGCAAAACTAATAAACTGCATAAGCATATAAAAAAAAAATACATTATGTAGAAATATTCCCCAGAGTAAAAAAGGATATTTTAAGGGGTTTGCTATTAGATCTGGTCTACCATATAATGGAATAGACCTTGAGAGCTTCCTTGCCCAGTCGTTTTGCTTCTGAAATAAAATCTGTTATGAACATCAACAAAAATTTACATTTACATTCAACAACAGAGTACCAGTTAATGCTAGAAGCCTTATCCAGCTCATAACTTTGCTATTATAATTGAACTTCTTTCCCACAACATTCCAGATTTGTTACTTTACATTCACTTTTCTTACCTTACTCTTCAAAATTAATCACCAAGATCATGAAAATAACATTTTTTTCTTTATTCTAAAATAGCAAATACCAAATCACAGACACACTATTAAGACTACACTTAAAGCAAAGAATCAGTTAACAGAATAACACAGAACTTATGAGAATTTCTTTAACTGAGATACTGCTCAAAACTGTAAATATGCTGGCCTGTGGCTTATACATTCCTCTAAAATAGCTTGGTTACACTAGCACATCTGCAGAGAGTAATGTTTTTCTGTTTACAACTTGCCAAAATGACTAGTTAAACAAATACAAACAAGGCTTTCTATGTGGGTGTAATCAGAGAACAGACCGTGGGCCTGTATTATGGGGCAGCTCTGCCTGGCTGTATCTTTGGCCTGCAGCATAACACATCTGGGCAGCATGGTAACTGCTGCAGTAACCTGAAGTGTTTGTTCAGTTTCTCACAACAATTTCTTCTAGGAGTCATACTCCTCAATTAACCAGAGCAGGCATTTATAGAAGCCACAGAAGAGTAGAGCTTCATGTATCTGCTCTATTACAACAGTATGCAGGCTGACCTCTCACAAAGAGTGTTTAAAAAGAGCGTTCAAAAACAGTAATTAAGAAAAGCAAAGCCAGTATCAAGTACGCTTGAGGTCTTTACAAGTACCTAAATTTGCAATGGTGCAGCAGTTTCAGGAAAAACCATAAAAGATTCCTACTGTGAGCAAGAGTCAAATTTTCTGAAAACTTGTTACCTGAAAAGAGAACTGTCTAAACATGTAGTAGAGGGCAAGAAAGTTATTCTAACATACCTAGACACTGACTTAAGACAAGCACCCTGAAATATACAGCACATCTACTTCATTTCATTCTGATATGATATGTTAACAAGGACAAATTCCAAGAGCTGATCATAAAATACTCTGAGCTTTGTTATAGCTGATGACCTGAGCTGAACTCACAAGGTCTTGTGGTTTGTTCTGACTTTGTGTGACCTTGTGTGTAAGCTCACATATCTTCTGCAACACATTACTCTCCCAATACAAAGGCCAGACAACCAACTGATACGTGAAACAACAAACACAGCAGAAAGAACTACAAAGACTAAGAAACTGGTCACCTTTGACTGCACCTGCCTGCAAAAAGGAAGGAGATCAAGCATAACGCTTTTAAGTAACAAATGCGCCAACTGTATTTAGCATACTGAAAAGCTATTTAGGGCTTTAGTTGGCTAGCAACAAGATTACTACACTGAAAACTAGAAGTACTTTCTTGAAAGCTTAAAAAATCCAACACCCCGTTCTGTCACTCTTTCACATTACATAAATGTAAATGCAAGGGCACTAACATACTTCAGTTATCATAACACTTCAGAAGAAGTATCTTGCTGAAAGCACTTCTTTCTGTTTTTTATTTTTTTCCTTAAAGGCAGAGAAATGCTTTTAAGTTACTAACAGCTTAAAATAATTAGAATTTTAACATCTGCCTCCACTGTTAGGCTTATCATCTCTGTCTGACCTTTGCAAGTCACGGAGGCGATCAAGAAAGACAAACCACTTAAATCTAAAATGCATCGCTGTATGTCTGGGAGCACAGGTATGTGGTGTAATGCCCCACAACTACAAAGGAGGGGAAAAAAACCCCAACAAATCACAAAAAAAGCTGAACAGCTACAGGCACTCTAATATGTCCGGATATTCAGATGTCCAGCTGTGAATAAAGCAGGGGGAGGGGAACAGGTAAAATAAAACTTTAAAGAAAAAATAGGAAACGGCCTTTCAAATCCATCCAGGTTCACCTACTGCTCTTCTCCAGGTAAGAAAGAGGTACAGGCCTGAAGCCTCAGCCCCGGAGGCTGCAGGCCCAAAAGAGACAGAAAACTCATCCTCTTATCCCCGCGACAGAATCCATCTGGGATCTCTGCAATTACCCTGAGCCAGAACCTTCCTGTGTCCTTTCCCGGTAACACCGGATCCTTGCTGCCGCTCAGCACACGCCGCAAGGGGAGCGGAAGAAGCTGCCAGCGCCTCCCCCCACCCGTGCCCTTCCTCGTCCTCCAAGCGGGCGCGTAGGCCCAACGCCGGCTCCTGCCTGGACCGGCCNATAGGACGGGCACCGCCGCCCCCGCAGGCCTCGCCTACGCCGCGACCCCGCTCACCTTCCGAGGCGGATGCAGCCGCC
>VZTM01022404.1:0-47904 GCA_013400555.1 Jacana jacana
TATCATTCTGTGATTCTGTTTGGCTGAGATTACAGCAAGCTGATTTTATTTTTATTTCATATCACTTCCTATCTGCTTTTATTAAGTCAGAATATTATTAACATACATAAAGATAATTTTACAGGGGAGCAGTAAACCGTCAGGGGGTAAATTAGGAGTCTACTGAGTCTTCTGTCCTGTCAGTGAGTACTCACAGATGAAAATGAACTTTGCAGGTCTGACTTGCTAGCCTTCTCTTTAAGAGAAGGCCTTGCTAGGAAGAGACTCTTGGGATCATTGAGTATTCCACCCAAAGTCAAAACGAAACTTCACTTGGGAACAGCCTGAGACCATGACATGGATGCAGTTTGCACTTAGGAATATCTAGAGGAGTTATCGTTGAACTTATTCTTTGGGTCATAGGCTTGTGGTGAGGATTTTTATGCAATTGAGGTCGTTGTACTACTTCTAGCAAAACTGAACCCGGATGCCCCTACGCCTTTATTTTATAGGGGAGAAAAAAAACAAAAAGGGTTTCAAATTTAGTAAAAAAAAAAAGATTGAAAGTACACTTCCTCTGTCAAACCCCGAGTTCAGGAGGACAACATGTTTGCAAGGAAGATGTCCAGCCCGCTGTTTAAAGTAACAACATTAAATATTTTCTGGCTTTTCCTTCCAAGTACAGTCAGATATAGACAGTGTCTGTATCAGGTTGTTTGTGGAGGGGGAATAGAAAGTGTTGATGTTGCACATTCTGCCTGTTTGTCATCACACAGGGCCAGTAATGGATCAACGCGGAGAGCTTTGTTGGGTTTGCTGGTGAGGTACTTTGCCAGATACTGGGTTGTGTTATCAAGGAGAGGGTCTCTCTGTAAGTGCCCTGTATCTAAATCATAGAATCATTTTGGTTGGAAGAGACTCTTGGGATCATTGAGTCCAAACATCTGCCCTACTCTGCAAGTTCTCCGAGCATCTATACTCCCTATCCTCAGGGCCACTGTGAGGAGAAGGAGCGGGTGGACATTTGGTCTTACTAAATGCTCCCAATTTTTCCTTAGGAGTTCCCAACAGGAAGCTCTATGTCAGAGAACTAACATAACTCTGGAATGCATAAGCAGAGGAACATCAGACAAGTGTAGAAGGGATACTATGTGATAACCATAAATAAATAATTGGGGTAGATACTTCAGTGCCGTGACTATTTATTTATGATGCCTGCATGGCTTACAAATTGCAGAGTGTCCAGAAAAAAATTATTTGAGATCTGGAAATGCTTCCTGGTAAAAACAAACCAAAGCCAGTACAGTTTACCTAAGGGAAGGCAAACTGGGGACTCCATAGGTGGGGAACGGGATTCCAACAGGAGACAGCACTTATGCTAGGGGACACTGGATGCCTTTAAGACCAGGTGGATGGGGCTTGGAGCAACCTGGTCTAGTGAGAGGTGTCCCTGCCCACGGCAGGGGGGTTGGAACTGGATGATCTTTAAGGTCCCTTCTAACCCAAACCATTCTATGGTTCTATGATCCTATGACACGTGGTAAACAGATGCAATGCACAAAAGGTATTTATATATATTTTTTTTATGTCCCATCAGAACAAATGGTGCAGGGAACTGACAGAATCTTTAGCACCTGATATTAAATCAAGAGCAAGCACCTTTCTAGAAAATCTGCCATAGCTTAATGGAAATTCTGGGATTAATGCAGAAACTAAGAAGTGTGATGCAGAAATTAGTAAGTGCTTACACAAAGGTAGACCAGGTGATGACAGTCGTCTCTTTGGCTAGTCAGTTGTACACAAAAGTCTGCAAAAATTACCAGCCATGGCTGGGAAGAGAATGCAGAATGCTCATGTTATGCAAGAGTGCTACATGGTCCAGGACATTTCAACTACCACTTCCCTGAAAGAGTTTTGAAATCCTTTTTTGTACGTTTTCTGCGGAACTGTGAAAATGGAAGAGAACCTCTGTTCCTAAATAAGCTGACAGCACACATTACAGGACATACAAGTGACAACAGGACCTTTAGAGATTTATTGCTTCTGGTAGTGCTGACCGTGTTGTGGTGCCTCCTTTTGATCCCAGCTTCAGAACTTTGAATGCCAATGGCTTCCATCAGGAAGGAAGCCCGATGACCACAGTGTTCTGGTTTCATCTGGGACAGATTTACTTTGCTTCCTCGTAGCTGCTGTGGTTTTGGACTTAGTATGAGAATAGTGTTGGTAACACATATTTAGTTGTTGGTATGCCAGATGCATATATGAAGTGTAGGATTTTTTCCAGCTTCTGGTGGAAGCTGAGAGGGAGCATAGATGGGACAAGCTGGCAAAATGAGTATTCCATACCATAGGCATCATGTTCAGTGTATCAACGGGGGTTGGCCAGGGGGCAGGAATCTGTGATCACTGCTCAGGATGGGCTGAGTCATCAATCATCAGGTGGTGAGCAGTTCTGTGGCATTACTGATTTTGTATATTCTTTTACCATAGAACTACAGAATGCTATGGGGTTGAAAGGGACCTCTGGAGATCATCTAGTCCAACCCCCTTGCCAAAGCGGGTCCACCCAGAGCAGGTTGCACAGGAACGTGTCCAGGTGGGTTTGGAATGTCTCCAGAGATGGAGACTCCACCACCTCTCCAGGCATCCCCTTCCAGGGCTCTGCCACACTCAAAGGAAAGAAGTTCGTCCTCCTCATTATTATTATTGACCACCATTATTATTTTCTGTTCCTGTTGTATTAAACTTTTACTCAACCCACAAGTTGTTGGTTTTTTTCCCTTTTTCTCCCTCCTCTCTCTACCCTACTGGAGGGGGTGAGTGAGTGAATGGCCACATGGTCCTAGTGGCCGGCTGGGGCTAAACCACGACACAGAGCAAGTTATTTTCCTGACAAAACCATGTTTAGTTGCAATAACATATCATAACTTGTTTGCTTTGTTTTGGTGTCAACTTGGGATTGGAAGAGCTGGAGACAATCTTCCTGGTGGTGTTGGGGTTTTTTGCTTGTGTGTGCATTTTCTTTTCCAGTTGTCTTTTTGAGAAACTGCAGTTGCCTCTTGAGACAAGGAGGGATCCTGTGGCTGATGGAGAGGTGCTTGATGATGCTAGTCAGATAGTCCCAGCTGGTTTAGATTACTGCCATAATGCAACCTGATGTCATACTAAGTGTACTGTTTGCACTCTTTTTCTGCTGGGAGCTGTGCCTCATGGCCCAGGACTGTGGGATGGCAGCCCGAGAGACCTTGTCATAGAATCACAGAAGAATAGTTCAGGTTGGAAAGGACCTTAAAGATCATCCAGTTCCATCCTGCCTGCCATGGGCAGGGGCACCTCCCACCAGACCAGGTTGCTCCAAGCCCCATCCAGCCTGGCCTTGAACCCCTCCAGGGATGGGGCAGCCACAGCTTCTCTGGGCAACCTGTTCCAGTGTCTCACCACCCTCACAGCAAAGAATTTCTTTCTAACATCTTATCTAAATCTCCCCTCTTTCAAAAAGGCATTGTAACCCGCCTGACCATGGATCTGCATCTTCCCTGGGGTATAATAAGGCGTTTTCTGTGAGTGGGACAATCAGAATGTGTGTGTGTGTGCATACATGTCTCTCCCTTTTCCCCAGTTTCTGATGGAAATTGGGTGGAACCAAAGGTGGAGCCTGCGCTACAGCTTTGCTTTCAACCAAAGCTAGAATGTCCCTCTTCCTTCTACCTCTGGGTCTTTATTTTCATGATATTGGTTAAGCATTCAGATGGTGTTTAATTGAAATTGTCTCCAGTCCATTCTAAAGTTACTGGGAGGGAGGATGGCTAGTCATGCAGAAATACACCTGGGGGGGGGGCACTCATGTGTGCACGTACAGACCCACCCTCCCTTCCCCCACCCAAATGGAAATGAGGCTCTAAATCATTTTGGTTTGATTTCTAAACTGTATTTGCAGCTGTCACAACGATTTCAAGAATAAAAAATAGAAGCCACAAGCATACAGGCAAAAATACAGCTGGTTTTCTTGCTGATCCCCAGTTAAGTGGCAAACCCAGAAGACAGCACTAAGACAAAAAAAAATCAACATCCATCTAACCTTGGTTGTTGCTGTCGTTCTGCTCATCTGGCATAATTAAAAATAAAATAATAAATAAAAATAACACCTTTGGGGGGCTGTGATTGTTTTAACCTGCCAGTAACACCCCCCCAGACCCCCCCTTCCCCTTGAGTTCAGCAGAGCAAAAGGCAGTGAAAGCCCGTTTATTGTCCAGCAGGCACCTACACGTGTTGTAAGCGAAGTTCCATCTGGTCACAACATCGTGGATCATCTGGGTAACAGCCAGGCTTCATTTGCTTCATGTCCTGGCCAGCGTGGAGGCAGCCCAGTTGGAATAGTTAAACGACTGACCAACCGCGACCGAGTTTGCCCTTGAGGATTCCTTTAATAATGGCTCCTCGCTACGGAGCTGTAGCGGCTCTGTGAGTTGCTTTCTCTCTCTTTTTTCCTTTCTTTCTTCTTTTTAATGACTCAAGCTGGGCTCCAGGGAGTGCTTTAGCCTTTCTTATTAGGTGCTGACAATTTCTTGGAGACGTGGGCTGGCTCTTTCCTTGGGAAATCTGGAGGTGGATGGTGTCCGTGCCTGACGTTCTTCCTGAAACCCGTTTGTCATCAAAAAAACACCACCTTGAAGAAACCCAGGCTGGGTGTCATCGCTGTTCCTCTGAGCCTGATGGGGTGCTTACCTGGGGTGTATTTCACACCTATGAGGAGGACACGTGGAGCGCAACCGTATCACATTTTTCCAGGGACTTGAGATCATTCACATCTGTTTCATGCAAGGGAGAAAGATGGAGAAAGCAGACACACAACTGAATTCTGCTTAACTCGTGACCCGAGCACCTCAGAGACACTTTTGGTGGCCAGCACTACCCTACAATAGCAGTTAGATGGTAAGGGACCTCCAGGAAAGCTCTGACTCCAGAGCTTCCTCAGCTTCCCAGGCTGGCCAGGAACAGCTCGCCACCGGTAGGAAAAAATTTTTCACAGAGAGAGTGGTCAGTCAGTGGAATGGGCTGCCCAGGGAGGTGGTGGAGTCCCCATCCCTGACTGTGTTTCAGAGTAGATTAGATGTGGTGTTGAGGGATATGGTGTAGGGGAGAACTTGTAGAGTAGGGCTGATGGTTGGACTTGATGATCCCAAGGGTCTCTTCCAACCTAAATGATTCTATGATTCTATGGTGAGCAGCCCCAGTGGGAGTGGGATGTCCTGCTGCCAGATGTATGATCCTCATAGAAAAGAACTGTTCTGCTCATCTAGAGGAGGGTGCAGGACTATGAAAGGGCGTCAGGCAGCTGCTTAACACCAACACGTGCAGTTTCAATAACAAATGGTGATGAAGGCAATGCTTGTTAGATGAGTAATACCCATCTCCTGGGGCTAGAAGGATATGCAGATCCCGACATGTGCAAGAAGCACTTCCAAAAATTCGGACTGTCTATAAATACGTTATTGGCGGTGCCCAAAGAAGCCTCTTTAAGCACAGCAGGTCTTCTGGAGTTCTGTAGGTGGCTCACTACTTGCTTAGGATAACGAATTTATTCAGTGAGTGATATGGAGAAGCATGTGAATTTACCTTCAGAGGTGGCTGGAAGGGATATTCCTTTTTGCTTTTAATGTGGGTGTCTTCTATGATGATGCCATTCATGGAAAATGCAATGCAATGGCTGTGTTTGCTTAAATGAACATGGCCCAAAAAAAGCAGCAAGAAACTTTCACTCAGGGAGAAACCACATTAGAAAAAAGAGTTCTGAGTTTACATCATTTTTGAGCATTTGGACTGAATGCCTTTATGTGTTTCAAGAGTTTGTTTTTCAGTGCAGTTCTATTTTAAGTAGTTTTAAAATCAGCAAGTATTCCACATTTTTACAGGTAAAGAAGCACAGCAACTAAAAAAACTGCTTTGGGGTACACATATATAAACACCTTCCTTATTGCAGTATTCTATTCAGTATAATGTCCCACAAAGATGTTTCACCTTACAAGGATATCCATTGTTAATTGTCTTATAATGATTTTCATTGATTGACATGCTAGAATATGTTGTGGAACAAGTTGTTTAAATTAGGTTTCCTTCTAACAAATTTAAGTATAGCAACTCTACTATGCAGAGATATGCATATCATAGCCTAAAATCCATCCTAATTTCATCAGCAGTGAATGCACAAGAAAAAGAATGATAATTAATCAGAATTACCTTTTCCTTTCCTATGTGATACATGTGGTGGAGTCACCATCCCTGACTGTGTTTCAGAGTTGATTAGATGTGGTGTTGAGGGATATGGTGTAGGGGAGAACTTGTCGAGTGGGGCTGATGGTTGGACTCGATGATCCCAAGGGTCTCTTCCAACCTAAATGATTCTATGATTTTAAATGGCAGAGTAAAAACTACCCAAGAAAGGTGGCTGAGATACCACAGCAACATCTCTAGGGGGGTTGGACTAGGTGATCTCCAGAGGTCCTTTCCCAACCCCATATCATTCTGGGATCCTGGGATCTGTAGGGATGGTCCATGGGCCATTCCTTTCAGAAAATCCCAGGAAGAAAGTATCTAGATGACTTGAAGAGGCAAATCCTTACACAATTTGCCATTAGCTGCCGCTGAGGCCGCAGAGTATTTGGGGGGATTTCACCAGTGCCAGATTTTTTACCAGGAGCCTTGCTCCTCCCATGACCAGCAGAGCCACCCAGTGATAGAGAAAGATGCTTAAACATCTGCAAGACTAGATTTCAGACCTCTTACGTCCATATCTATCTCTATATAGCTATATTGCAGTATTCTATTCAGTATATCTCAGTATATATTCTATTCAGTATATCTATTCAGTATATATAGATACAGATAGCCTGTATCTAAAGGTTCCCATGAAGGCATACACACAGCTTTCTTCTGATAACTCAGTAAAATCAGTGTTTCTACTCACTGGATAAAGTTGTGCCCAAGCCTAAGGAGGCAGTGTCATGGTTTCAGCCAAATTACCAAAACCAGACTGACAGATGGCCCTTCCTTCCCCCCACAAAAGAAGGGAGAGGAAGAGGGTTAGGAGATTTAC
Organism: Jacana jacana; assembly: GCA_013400555.1. Lineage (NCBI taxonomy): Eukaryota > Metazoa > Chordata > Aves > Charadriiformes > Jacanidae > Jacana > Jacana jacana. Next base: position 7,073 of record VZTM01022404.1, read on the forward strand.
AAGTTTAGAATGAACTAAACTCCTTTAATGCAAGCATTAGTACTGAAATTAAAGTAAAAAGAAAATAGTGAAATAGATACAGTCTATAAAAAACCGTATCAAGCTCCCAGGATGATGATCACATCACCAGCAGGAGTTGGGAGAAGTCCCAGACTGGACTCAGTGACCAAGAACAGCTGGATTCCAGCTCTGGAGTCAGGAATGCTGGGATNACAACACGCTGTTTGGGTCAGAGTTTGGTCGGTGAGAAGAGGCCCAGATAAAAAAAAGAGTAAAATTACAAAATAGAAACTGAGGTCTGTTTTACATCAAACCAGTCAGGACGGGCAGTCAACGGAGAAGATTCCTCCAGGTTAATCACACTCCCCCGAAAGCAAAGCTTCTCTTTCCCCGGCACGGCAACAGCTTTTCAAATCCGCTTGGGGTCACTGTAAGACAGCGGCGGGGACGGGGCGGGTGTCGGGACCGCGACCGGGACTGGGGGCGACGGGGAGGGTTGGGAGGAGGCAGTCGGTCGGTGCCCGGCGGTGGCTGCCCGGACCAGGGGACGTAAATATAAAAATATATGTCTTCTTCCATTTTCTGATAAGGAATTGACCCTTATTTTTACATTTACGTGCGGTGATGTGCTTGAGAAGCGGATCCTAACATCGCATATTCGGCCAGATATTTGAGGGATGTCTTTATGGACAAGCATTTTGCTGATTTCTTAGTTAAAAAAACCAAACAAACCAACAACAAAAAAAACCCAAACCCCAAGAAAACGGTTTCCTACCTGCTCGTGCACTGAGGTACACGCTCATGTGAGGTTTGCAGGGAAAGAGGGATGGGGTGGCTCGTACAGGCACCTGTAGACACGTGCTTCTGCAGCTCTTGGAAGCTTTGGGAGAAAAGGAAAGGCAATTGGGGAAAAAGCAGCTCCCTCAGTGCCAAATGAAGGTTGCAAAGGTGCACAGGGGCTGACAGAGCACAGCCACTGAGAACAGTGTTTGGTCTCAGGTTGTGAGCTACAAACAGCAAACGGTGTATTTTTATTTGAAGAATTTCATTTTAAACTTTCCATCCTTTTTTGTTTGTTTTGGGGTTTTTTTTTTGCTGCTACTGTGCTACTGAAAGTCTCAGAAATGCTGCCATGGTTCAGAGATGGTTCGTTTTCTACGCCAGACTCAATGGATACAAAGTATTTTTAGCCTTGGATTTAATGAGACAACACGCTATTTGACAAGATGATGTTAAAATAAGTAATTTGCAGCCGTGCAGTTGTCAGAGAGGTAAAAAAGGAAGGGTATAAATCTCGATTAAATGATAACCTGACCGTTTCAGTGATTAATAATGAATTGAATGGACACAAATCCATTTCAGTTTTGTAAAGAAATGTGCGGATTTCAGAGAGGGGATGCTTTTCCCTGGGCAGGAAGAGCAGAGCCCTATCTGCTGTGAAATCATAGAATCACAGAATCATTTGGATGGAAGAGACCCTTGGGATCATCGAGTCCAACCATCAGTCCCACTTTACAAAGTTCTCCCCTACACCAGATCCCTCAGCACCACATCTAATCAACTCTGAAACACAGTCAGGGATGGGGACTCCAGCCCATTCCAGTGTCTGACCAAGCTTTCTGTGAAGAATTTTTTCCTAATGTCCAGCCTATCCTGCTCTCTCCTCTCCCTTCTCCACTTTATGACTTACAGTCCGGATACTCAGACCATGCTGAATTATCGGAGGAGGCATTTGCAGCATCACTGCTGCCCTAGCTGCCACGTCTCTTTTTGTCTCCAGCCTTCTTATCCCGTGGGTGACCCTATTTGCTGCTGAGCAGTTATCCTAAACCAGCAGACAAATGCAGCTTGAGTTTGTTTAGGAAAGGATCGAAACAGGGTGCCAGGACTGAGGCTGAGCAGGCTGCGGTCGCAGGCTGCAATTCTCCGGGCAATTCCAGAGAGGCTGCGGCAACGGGTCTTTCAAAGTGTTTGTCGGGAGGGTGGTGTAAAATGCTGACTAGGAGGGAAGCTACTGCCATCAGGGGACCACAGAATCACAGAATATCAGGGATTGGAAGGGACCTTGAAAGCTCCTCCAGTCCAATCCCCCTGCCGGAGCAGGAACACCCAGAGCAGGTCACACAGGAACGCGTGTTTTGCAACTAACTTTGAAAAACAGATAATCAACCACTGTCGTTCTGAACAGACAATATACAGTATGTCTGTGTAAGACTGTGAACAAGTATGAAAAAAAAGATAAGTATCACTCATCAAAACCAAAAAAAATCCTTTTTAAAAATAATCATCGCCTAAATCTATTCTCACATGTATTTACTTTTCAAGTGAACATTATGTTATGCATGAAAGTGATTAATTGACTTTCCTCAGGGAATTTGAAGATGTTTTCAACACTGAAGTTTTAATGATTGTCACAGTAGTGACCTTGTCAGCAGAATGTGCTGAAAGGAACTGGGGGGTTCTATCTCGAACGTTTCTATAAATGTGCTTACCCACCACAGACCAGGACACCAGTGTTTTGCAGCGTTTTGAGTGTAAAACAGCCTGGGGAGCTGTGCAGGAGGACATCAAAATGGAGACCTCCACAGCTTCTGGAAGAATCTGAAAGCTTTTCCCACATTACTGTTCAGGGAAAATGCTACATTTTGCTCCTGCCTGGGTGGGATCTCCATCCAGCTCCCACAGACCCAAGTCTTAAGAAGGCAAAGGGCACATTTTAACTCTATCATTTGTTTTCCTTCAGCTACTTACTTGGCCTGAGTTGAGCTTTCCATCTGAAGCCTGGTTTGTCTCTGCTGAATGGTGTAATTTCCACTCTCTGTATAATTAAAAAGGAACAAATGCACACTTAGAGTTTCTTCTGTGGCAAGCGAGACATTTGATTTGCTGTATTTACCTTCATTCTGTCTGTTCAATCCAGCCCCAGTTTATGTCACCTGTTTCCATAGCAAACCATCTTCTCTTTTGTTAAATATAGGGATATATATCTCTCTAGTCTGATCTATTTACATATATTCTGTATGGAACGCTGAATTTGTGGCTGGCTTCAGATATTTGCAGATTTCACAAAGAGCCTGAATGTGGAGTCATTGAAGAATCTGAAATATTCCCCCAAATTATGGCTGCAAGCTAATATGGGCATTTTCAATTTGGGTGTTTTTAAAAATGAAGAAAACCCCTTCAATAAACTGCCCTAAATGTGCAGTCACTTTTCCAAGAAGTGCCGTTGCAGAAACCGTATTACTTGTAATTTAGGGTTGTTTATACTACAAATGTGGTCATTTGGCTCTTTTTAGCGTGTGGTGACAGCTTAAAATTATCCAAATGAACTGCATCCCAGCATTTTTCAAGGTAATTGTTGCACTACTTTTTTTTTATTTGCCAGATAGAAAGTACTCGATGCTCAATGAAGCACAACTTTAAGGAATTAATGAATTGATGAGTACTGTAAATGCATAGAAGCTTCTCTTTAACTTCACTCTCTGACCTGGAAGGCAAAGAGATACTGAATTAAACCTCTGACGTTTATTTGACTTGGAAGCTGCTACTGGACTTTAGGAGGCCTTTGATGTGTTAATAATTTAATAAAAGGCAACCAATTCTTTGTGTCACACTCCCCAGTAGAAGCTCTTGGACGTTTTTAGCTAAATATGCAAACACCTAGGACGTTCCACCTGGGGCATCTCTAGAGTGATGGGGACTTCTCCTTCCTCTCTGCAAGGGGAGGAATGTCTCAGGTGACCCCACCCTGGAAACAGAAGGAGGATGGATTAATTAAGAATTGGGAAGTGTCCCAGAAGTCTGAGGACCCTGCTTTTGGCTTCTCATGGCTGTATGATAGTGGAGGAGGCTGAAATGCGGCCCAGGGGGCCTTGGGGAAAGGCATGCCTGTGAGTGCTCATGGAGATGTGCCACTGGCTCCCAGCCCATCCCTCAGCCAGCTTTCAGCATGAAGAGAGGAGCTCTCCCCATGCTCTCCCCATGCCTGGAGAGGGCATAACTGTTCTATGCTGTCACAGCTTTTTGATAGTGACCCACCAGCCTGGAACACCTCTGTGGGACTCAGAGGAGCAACCTTGAATTTGGCAGAAGATGGATGTGCTCTGAGGAGGCCAACACCAAGTCGTGGCTGTGCTAGAACATCTGCTATGGCTATTGCTTTGTGGTGAATTATCTTGTTCCCCTCCACCCTGGTTTGTAAAATGTTGTGGATAGGCTCACTGGCATGTGGAATCTTGTGGTGTTTCTCCATCTTGAGCTGCTTGCAAAGGACAGGCTTTGGCCTTTAGGATGGTTGGAACTCGAAGATCTTTAGTGTCCCTTCCAACCCAAACTGTTCTATGGTGGACTGAAAGCCACCTGAGCCCATCAAGGCCCAGGACAAGCCCCTGTTTTGCTAGGGAATGCATCCTTTTGCCTTAACCCTTCAGTGTTGTTATTATTGTTATTATTGTTATTATATCTGTGTTGAAATAAGAGTTTAGTTCTACATCATCTTAGCAACAGGGTGGTCCTTTGCCTAAGACCTTTCAGACAGCAGTCTGTCCTGCCTAAAAAAGACATACCTCTTCCTGGGACTTCAGTAAGGTGAATGCTCCGTCTAAAGGTGTAATCCTGCACCCACTGGAGCCAGGGAAAAAAGTCCCATTCACCCCAATGGCACTGGGTTGAGGTCACCAAGTGAAGGGTTGGAGATCGGTCTCCCAGGGGCTCAGCAACCACTGTGACCTGTGGCTGCAGAGACGACAGCCCTGGCAGCGGTGGGAAGAGTCACGCTTCTGACTGAGCAGCAGCAGGGAGTTTTCCTCCAAAAGACGTGTTTTTTGCTTTGATTGCTTTAAACTTTAAAGGTATTTCCTCCTGTACTTGGGGGCTATTGTGGGGAAAAAAAAAAATGAGACAAAAGGAAGAAAAATGAGATCATGGAAAGTTACCTCTAGCAGACAAATTGAAATGTTTAACATGCAGAAAAAGTATTTACAGTTTCCAGATAAAAAATAACCTGTTGGATGCTGGGTTTTTTTTAGTGTTTGCTTTATTTCCTTTCCGGGTCTTTAAAATTATAAGAGTGATGATAATCTCGATAATCTTATCTGAAAAAGATGGCTCCTGCAGAGATTTTCAGGACTCAGGTGTTTGCTAATGAGCTGTTCCTGTCTTTGCTTGGGATCAACCCCATAGCTTTGCTCACACCTGCCTGGTACCTTAAACTTCTCCATTGCTCTCTGTTATTCAGCAGTGTAAGAGGTGAGGCAGATATTTTGTAGTTCCTGAGTGTTTCTTCTTAAAAATCTGCGAGGCTAGTCCCTGCCTTTTCACCTGCAGAACCCAAAAATGTTTCCTGGAGTCCAAAATGTAGTTTATCATAGACATTAATAAGTAGAAATCTCTGTCATTTGGGGGTGGGAGGCAGAGAAACTGTAAAAACACCAGAGAAGGGAGGATAGAAGCTCTGGAGACAACATTTTTAGTCAGTAACTTGCTGAACTTATTATTTTATGTATCTTCCTGTAAAGCCTTGTGTCGTGGTTTTGACTTTACAAGAAAACTTGTGTTTTTTGCTTAATGCATGTATTTTTTGCTGCAGGGTAGGCTAAGCACTATTACCATTTTATTGCCTGGGACAGGAGTTGTTAGGGGTCATAGAATCGTAGAGTCATAGAATGATTCGGGTCGGAAGGGATCTTAAAGATCATCCAGTTCCAACCCCCCTGCCCTGGGCAGGGACACCTCCCACCAGACCAAGTTGCTCAAAGCCCCATCCAGCCTGGCCTTCAACACTTACTTCCAAGGAGTAGCTGAAGGGCAGCCACAGCTTCTCTGGGCAACCTGTTCCAGTGCATCCCCACCCTCACAGGAAAGAATTTCTTTCTGGTATCTAATGTAAATCTCCCCTCTTCCAATTTAAAGCTGTTCCCCCTTGTCCTGTCACTCCACTCCCTGACAAAGAGTCCTTCTCCAGCTCCCCTGTAGGGTCCCTTCAGATACTGGAAGGCTGCTATAAGGTGTCCCCAGAGCCTTCTCTTCTCCAGGTGGAACAACCCCAGCTCTCTCAGCCTGTTGTCCCATCATGTCCCACATGGCTGTGCACCGAGCGAGTCCTCACGCTGAGGCTGGGAGCAGATCCGGTGGCCGGGGGGGATGCCATCTCCAGGGGCTGGGAGAAAGCTCGTGCCTCCTGCTTGGGCTTATTCATGAGCAGATCAGTGAGGGAAAGGGGAGAGGGAAAGTTATTTGCATTCCACCATTACATTTAAAAGCTATAAATTACTGACAACTATAAACAACCTCCCCGCTCATAAAAATCTGGGTTTGCCTCTGGGTTGCGTTTGCGTGTGCGTGCGCATATTCAGCCTCGTGGGTTGTTTTTTTGTCTCCTGGTTGTGACAACGGTATTAATTCTTCTGGACTCCGAATGCAGTTGTCTGACTGCAAGGAAGATTTTGGCTGCTGTTGTTTTGTTTTGTTGTTGTGGTTTGATGTAGGTTCCAGCTGAAAAGCCGGAGTCCTTCTCCCTGCTTTGAGTTAAGTGGCAGCCGAAAACTGGGAGGAAAGGTTGTGGAGAGCTTGGCCAAAAGCTGGGCAAATGGCGAAAATGCTTTTGAACCACTGATACTTGCTGTAGCCAGGAGGTTACACGCTTCAAGTCACGGCTGAAGGAGGAAAAGCATTAGGGAGAGGGAACATGGAGGAGGAGAGAAAAAACATAACCTTTGCTTCGTGTCCATAAAGAGTCTGATTACTGGGCACTTGGGAGTGGGGTTTGAAAATGGGGTGAAAAGGACCGTATTTCTGTCAGTGCCCTGCCCCAGCCTAAAGCTGGGAGTAAACTGAGGGTGATGATGACCAGACATCTGTATGTCCACTCTACAGAAATCGGTTGGGTATATATGAGGGGGTCACAGCACCGCAGTGATCCTTCAGCTTGGTGGGTTCCTGGGGTCCAGTGTGCTTTCCAAAAGCTTTCTCAGGTCCTCAGCCTGGTGTATTGTGCAAGGAGTGAAATTCTGCTGGAAAAAAAACCACAACCATCCATCTGAGTGTCTCATATGCATTTTATATGTATATTCTCTTAGGTAAGTGTACAATAATGAACTGCCAGATTTTTCCCTCGTGGGATTTGATTCCTGACATTGCTTCAGCTTGTAGGGATGTGTAATGACCCCAAGGAGGCAGAGCCCTTGGTCCTTGTGCTTGGGAGGTTTGAAGGCTTTGACTGTCACACTCCATTCTTTCAGCAAGCACAAAAACCTCGAAGATAAAACCATTGCTGCTGCAACAAACTGATCATCATCTGTGTGCACTGAGAGTGGGCTGTGAGGGGGTAGAGGGATGTCCCACATGGGAAGACCAAGCCTGTGTGGCAGGTCCTAGCACTCACGTTCCAGCTAACAGGGCAGGTTGCTAGTGGGCAGGTTCCCCATCGTGCCTTCAGAGAGAAGCAGGGCCCAGGCACAAAGATGGGAAAAGTGAAGAGGTGGAGAAAAAGGGTGAAGGAGTCGGGAAGAGCATGTGGTGCTGGCAAAGTGGTAGAGAAAAGGGTGCACTGGTCACTCACTAAACACAGGGCTTCACCCTTCCCCTGTGCCCTGGTCTCCTCCGAGGAGAGGATGGGCAGGAATTGCATGTGTAGTCTCACAGGCTATTTGGAAATGTCGGGGTTTTTTCCCCCCTGGATCTTGCTCTCATGTGGCCAACCAGCAACCTTTGTCAGCTCATTTTCCACACTTGCATTGGGCAACTAAACCTGGAGCAGGAGGCATGGCAGGATCGTGACTGGGCCAGTGTGCTGGAGACCCATCAGCTTCTCTCCAAAGAAGGAGGTACTGGCTGTCTGGGCCACCTCTCCACAAAAGGCAGGGCTTTCCTTACGACACAGGCTACACTGAGACCTAGGTAATTCATCTCATGGCAAGCTGAGATCAGCCTGGATCAGCTCAGGACAGTTTCAGGGCTGATTTCACTGGCAAAAATAACCAACCCAAAGCCCTCTGTTTATATTTGTGATGGTTTGGGATAGCAGCATGAGCTTGAGTGCTGGGCACCACCAGGTGTGAGCTACACTTCACAGAGGATCTCCTCTCCGTGTCCCCTCAGTCTGACAATGGAGTGGCTAAAAACCTGAAAAATCAGAAGTGGGTCATGGCCAACCTTTTGCAGGTGGTGAGGGTGAGGGGGAGAAAGCAGGCTCTATAGATCTCCATAATCCCCTCAGCCTTACAGGCTGTTACTGGAGGAAAGCAGCGAGGTGGAAATCAAGTGAGCAAACATAAGCCAGGTGCCCGTGCTCCACATGGCTCTGTGATCTTTTCTGAGATCACCCATTGCTCTGCTGCTGCTTTTCACATCTACCCTCCACATCAGACCGAGACTCTGGTGTCATTATCAAGGACTGTTCTTCCACGCTGTGGATTGAAGACTGCAACAGTGTGTCTGCTGGCAGATAAATGTTCCTACAAAGTTCAGTGGCTGAAAGGGATCATGGAACCATAGCATGGCTTGAGCTGGAAGGGACCTTAAAGATCATTGAGTTCCAGCCCCCCTGCCCTGGGCAGGGACACCTCCCACCAGACCAGGTTGCTCAAAGCCCTGTCCAGCCTGGCCTTCAACACCTCCAGGAATCGGGTCATCCACAGCTTCTCAGGGCAACCTGATCCAGTGTCTCACCACCCTCACAGCAAAGAATTTCTTCAAAATATCTAATCTAAATCTCCCCTCTTTCAGTTTAAAACTGTTACACCTCATCCTATTGCTCCACTCCCTGACAGAGGGTCCCTCTCCATCTCTCCTGGAGCCCTTTTAGGGCTGGGATGCTGGTGAGGAGCATACGATGCTCCGGTGGCTCCCATGCTGGTTGGAAGGGAGTGGCTAAAAACCTGCAAAATCAGAAGTGGGTCTCAGCCAGCCCTTTGCAGGCAGTGAGGGGGAGAGAGCAGGCCCTATAGATCTCCATGAGAAGCGCCACTCGCTCGGCGGGGAGAGCGGAGCAGGCTACGCCCGCGGCTCACATCTCTTTGTCAATGGCATCCAGCCCCTGGCCTTGGGAACTGACTGGCGGCAGTTTGCAAATGTATGTGCTTGGCTGGGAGCCTGCAGTTCCCTTTGTCCTGGCGGCGCAGGGGGGCTAATAGGGAAGCCGGAGCGTGTCATCCCCGACTGCCAGAGCTTCCAAGCAGTAACATGACGGGCAACTTTGCAGACAATATCCAACATGAACATTCAAGGCTGAGCCTATTCTTCTTCTAGACACTGGTACTGACTGATTCCACATGCCGTTTTCCAGACTCCATTGCTGTAACAAGCTCCGGCCCCGAATATGGACCGTCCTCCCGGGGAAAAGTCCCAGTGGAGTTCGAAAGGGTTGAAAGCGTTTGGGTCCGTTAAAAGCCCAATGCCTTGGAACGTTTTGTGTGATGCTGTAGACGTACAGAAACCAAAGGTGTGTTCAGAGCTTTGTGAAACATGCACAAAGTTACTTCTGGTTGCTCTGCTCTGCTTTACACGCCCCGCTCCTGGTGCTTAGGTGCGACTCGTATGGGTGTGCGTGCAGTTAAACTCTGCTGCGCCGTGGTTTAAGGTGGAACAGTCACAAAATTGGGGGACGCTTGAGATGGGGAGTGGTAACAGCAAAAGGAAACACACACCTTCTCTTCACTCAGGGGAAAATCCAAATCAGGTGGCTGCAGTGACAAATCCTTTGGAGCTTCCATTGAGCTTCAAGCTTAAGGTGGGAAATTTTGGTTTTCTGGAAGGGAAGCTTCTGGGCTTTGCTAATGCACAAAGGCCATGAGTAGAGAGACCTTGTGCTTCCTGGATTTGATGCGCTGGATCTCACTGCTTAACCTCCAATGTGGCCCCTGCTGGCGCTCTCATTGTCCCCCTTCCAAACTGCAGGCTGGTGGATCCCATGTCATGAAAGCAAGGTAAATGGAAACATTCATAAAGGTATAGGTGGGTTAGAGACTTACGGATTAACTGTATTTAGACTTACATCTAGTCTTCTGAGGAGGGCACAACTGCTACAGCTGGCCTGATCCAGTGCTGGTGATGGTCCTGCTTTGGGTGGGGGACTGGACAACATCACCTCCAGGGATCCCTTCAAACCAGCATCGCTTCAGTTCACGAGTCCATGATACTTGATCTGGTAGATGTATGTGTTGCCTACGTTTGCAATAATTGCCTTGATCCAGCAGATAGTGCTTGTAAATAGCTTGGAAGTTCTGCTGAGTTTGACTGAGTCTTATGGCTTCTTTCCATATTGCCAAAAGCTAAACATAAAAACGTCCCAGGAGAGCAAAAAAACAAACAACAGCAAAGATGATGGAGGGATTGGAGCATCTCCCTGATGAGGAAAGGCTGAGAGAGCTGGGACCTGGAGAAGAGAAGGTTGAGGTGAGACATTGTTAATGCTTATAAGTATCTGAAGGGTGAGTTGAAGGAGGATGGAGCCAGACTCTTTTCAGGGGCTCCCAGTGACAGGACGAGGGGCAACAGGCACAAGCTGGAACATAGGAGGTTTCATTCGAATATGAGGAGAAACTTCTTTGGGCTGAGGGTGGCAGAGCCCTGGCAGAGGCTGCCCAGGGAGGGTGTGGAGTGCCCTTCTCTGGAGACCTTCAAGCCCTGGCTGGATGCAGCCCTGAGTGATGTGCTCTGGGCAACCCTGCTTTAGCAGGGGAGGGTGATCTCTAGAGGTCCCTGCCAGCTCTGACAATTCCCTGATTCTGTGATTCTGTGCCAATTTCTAGCTAAAAGGCTCTATCAGCTGGGAGGGCTTTCTCCAACTTTGCCCCTCAGCCTCCTGAAAAGCTCCAGTGGAGGCCAGCCTGAATTTCACCATTGCTTCTCTGGAAAAAAGGCTGCAACCTCATACCCTTGTCTGCAAGCGCTGTCAGGTGACGGTGAAAGACAGACGTTTTTCAGCACTGCAGTTACAGCTCCGAATTCTCCTGCCAGAAACACAGCAGTGGTAACATTTGATTTGCAAATCTGGCGTCCAGGCATCAGCCTGGTTGAAAACAATCAACAGAAGCCATTTCCTCCGTGCAAGTAAATATATTGACATGTGTTGACAATAAACTGATTTTGGGCCCTTTTGGAAAGGCAGCCGGCGGCTCGCCTGCTTTAACTGCTTAGTTCCTCTAAAGCAGTACGTGGGAAAACGTCTTTCCCAGGCTTGTATAAGGCAGTTTGTCTTTCATATCTTTGGAGCAGTCATGATATCCACTAATTACAAGAATATGATTTGTACCGAGTATTCCTGCTGCTCCGAGCATGACAATAATGTGTAAAAAAAGTATGTATAAAGCGTATGTTTTAGGATATGTGATGGAGTTAGGGTTGTTAAATAATAATTTTTATCCAGTTGCTTCGGGTTAAAATAAATATATAAGTATTAGCAAAGGCTTAGGAACCATTTGCTGGCTTTGTTTTGACTCTAACACATTTGTTCCTTGCTGAAGGATTAAACAGCATAAACCCACTTCCACTATTGTCAATAATCAAGGGATACAGAACTTTGTAATAACTGAGGCCCTGGTCCAGTGAGGACCTAAATCTTGTCTTTAATAAGACCAGCAAATAATAGTAGTAGTAGTAGTGACAATAATAATTATAATAATAATACTAACATCATTATTATTATTATTATTATTCTATCTAGCCCTTCTCATCACTAGATTTCAAACTGAGTCTGTCCACCCAAATGCCCACCTCGGTCAAGGATTGTCTTGCTGCCTTGAGGACTCAAAGGAAGAGCTCCTGACCCTCCTGGCAGATTTAGGAAGCAGACCCTGAGAGAGCAGCTCGTGGTATAAGGCGGGTTTTCTGGTAGACAGCTGGAGAAGAAAAGGCTGCTGGATCCTGCCCAGGTTCTCTGCTGGAGCTTTGAGGACTGCTATGGCCCTCCCAGGGGAAGCGGAGCTCCGCCACTCTAATTGCAGGCTCTTCCACCAGCGTTCACCTGTCAGCCCGAGGTTGTGCCAGCACATCTATATTAAGTGGAAATTGGAACAAATCCCTAAAACAGCTATTCTGTGTTGTAGGGATGCTGTGCCTGCATGCCTTCGGGTTCCCAGCTGCTGAGCTGGAGGGAGCGTAACAGTGGTTTTTATGGTGAAACTTCTATTCTTTGGGGACATAGAATTATTTTTGAAACCATCCGAAGCCCAGAAGAAAGTTGGCTAGAAGGAGTCTGGATGTGGGGAAAATAACCTGGCACGGGAATGGAGAGAAGCCCTGGATCTGAATCTTAGCCTTCAACCAGCCCAAATTCTGGCTGCATCTCTCAGGCTTAGTGGACCTGAACATGTAGGAATAAGTTCTTTACTCTGAGGGTGGTGGACCACTGGAACAGGTTGCCCAGGGAGGTGGTTGAGGCCCCTTCCCTGGAGATATTCAAGGTGAGGCTGGAAAGGGCACTGGGCAACCTGGTCAAGTTGTGGGTGTCCCTGCTGACTGTGGGGAGGTGGGACCCTCAAGGTCCCTTCTGGCCTTGACCATTATATGATTCTATGTAGGAAACCAATGGGAAGAACTTTAACATTGCAACCAAAGTGCCCCACCTCTAGGTTTTGGGCAGTGTTTCATAGAAACATAGAATCATTCAGGTTGGAAGAGACCCTTGGGATCATCGAGTCCAACCATCAGCCCCACCCTACAAAGTCCTCCCCTACACCAGATCCCTCAACACCACATCTCATCGACTCTGAAACACAGTCAGGGATGGTGACTCCACCACTTCCCTGGGCAGCCCATTCCAGTGACTTTTTCTGGGAAGAATTTTTTCCTAATGTCCAGCCTGAAGACGGTTCGAAGATAAGGGAAGCGGAGTGAAAATGCACTCATGTGTTGTCTGCAAACAGGGTATGACCCTGTCTCCAAAACAATCATAGCACTCCTTGCTTAAACGTGGGTTTTCCAGTAAGTCCCATTTCCTCACTCCAGCTCTCATCAGGGTTCACAGCTCTGGATCAGCAGGAGACACTTATTTTATGGCAGCTTGGGAGTTTTTCTCCCACCGTCTTCTCTGCTCCAGAGAACGCAGGAATTTAGTCACTAGAGTAAAACAACTTGGTTTTATCCACTTTCACATTTGTGCTCTGACATTTTCTGTGTAATGTGGATGTTATAACCCTCTCAGTGAAATTCTCCCTTGCAAAAAAGACGTGATCCCACGTCAGTCCTCCCCTGCAGCCGTTCCCGTGCCGGCAGAGAGCTCCCCGTGCAGTGGCTGCTGCACTTGAATGCACTTTGCCGAGACAAAGGCTTAACGTCAGCCCCCGCTGTGGAAGTCAGGGCTTCGGTGGCCGCCGTGTCACAGAGATTTCGATACTGCTCTCGATAAAAGCAGTACCTTCAACGCAAGCTCTTCACTCCTCCGTGAGACCAGTGGAACTGCATGTATGGCACTGCCCCGTGGATGGCTCACATTCACTCATCGACGCCTTCAGAAGGTTTTTGCCTCCTCACTTAAATCAGTACCGACACAGGCGGTCAGATCTGCACCCTCTCTAATTGTATTTACTCCTCTGGCTGCTAATATTGCCTGGAGAGAAAAGAGGAGGAAGCAGGCACCCAGTGTGCAGCCAGGCTATTTGCTAGAGGCATTAATTTACTAATTAATGGAGTGTCAGCGCCGCTATTTAGTGTTGCATTTGGGCTGGGTTTAACTTAAGGCAGGGGCTTCAGCCAAGGATGTCCGAGATGCGGCGAACGCTGAGCGTGAAACCATAGCTGGGAATTCTGCGTGGCACCCTCAGGGTGCTGGTTTCACCCAGGCTGCTGCCCTTTGGAGAGCAGGAAGCATTTTCTGAAACACCAGGATAACAAACTGGGATTGCCTTTCTGAAAATTTGGACCCATATGACGTTGGGTTTTATTTTACAAATGAGTTGAGAGAGATATTGGCCAGCAGAGTGGAAAATGTCCCTTAGTGTCAGTTATTTTCCCTTGTGTTTATTATTATTATTGTTGTTGTTGTTGTTGTTATTATTATTAATTTTCTTTCTCATTTCTGTCAAATTTTACAGTCTTTTACTTTTTTGTTGGCCCTGCAGAACTGAAACTGAAACAGTAAAAGCCTCAGTTTTCAAAAAAGCAGTTTCAGGTAAACATTTTGGCCCTGTATTTAAAAAAGAATAAATCAGTTGATCAAAAAAAAAAAGAGAAACTCTCACAGCAGCTCTGTCAGTTTGAGCCATTTGCATTTTCTTTGATGAAAACCAATGGTGATTAAGGAGATTTTTTCTGCAGTAACTTTCTGCCTAAGGATCAGTTCTCATTTGAATTACTTCTTGAAAACAGGAAAAATTCAGCCAGCTCCCATTTCATGCTGCCTGAGAACAAGTTCCTCACAGAAGGGAAAAAAAAAGAAAGAAAAAAAAAAATCAACAAGAGAAACAACACCAAAAATAGTGCCTTTGAAACACCAAGCTGAGGGGAATAATGGCACTTCCAGTCAGCTCTAAAGGTCTTCCCCAGAGATTCTGCTTTAATTTGGGAGAGTTTCACAGGGTGCCTTCCCTCTCATCTTCTCAGGTGTCTCCTTCAAACTCCCCAGCTTATTTTATCTGACTGTGCCCTGAAAAGCATAAGGTTCCCACTGATGGCTGGGTACAACCCTGACCTGCCCCGAGAAGAACACAGCAGCCTGTTTACAGGGCTGGGCTGCAGCAAACAGTTTAAAAACAATGAACAGCACACTTTCTGCTCATGTTTTAACGGAAAATAAATTGATGAAAAGCTCAGTGTGCCCAGAGGTATCCACTGTGCGTTGTTTTAGCTTATCTCCACCGTTGAAAAATAATTGGCTTAAACGTTGTGTAACTCGCGGGAAAAAGGCCCCGTTAAAAGCATTTAAATATTTCAAAAGGCATTTAAATATTTCACCCTGACTCTGTTTTGTTGTGGAGCTCAGGGACAAAAATCTCTCCCAGGTCTGTGAACTCGGGGTGATAAACCCAGAGCTCAACAGCCCAAGGGAAATCCCAGCATTTTTATAAAAAAAAGGCTTTTAATGCAAATTCAGTTTTAATACAAATTCGGGACAAGTTAGCATTTCCTCAGAGCTCATGTGAAACAAACAAAGCCAAAACAACCCCAAAATCTTGCTAATAACATCTGGCTGAGGCAGAACCGGGTCAGAATTTCGCAGCGGGTGAAAATTTCGCAAATGAAAGGGTGAAAAAGGAAGTCCTGGGTTTTCTTTTTTGTTTTGTTTATTTTTTTTTCTTTTTCTTTGTTTTGGGGTTTTTTTTTGGTGTTTTTTTTTTATAAGCACTCTGCTCCCCCAGGTTACAGGGGTGGTGGTTTAGTTTCAGTCCCCCCGGCAGCCGTGAGTCAGGGCCATCCCACGCTCCGTCCCCAACCAGGCGAGACCCTCAAGGAGAACCCCAAGGAGACCCTCAAGGAGAACCCCAGCTCGTCGCAGAGCGCGTGGGACGGGGCGAGCGCCTTTCCCTGTTGGCCCCAAGTGAATTCCATTCCTTCTGCCAGCTCCAGAAAGGCAACTAGTGACTTTACCCTGCCAGGAGATTGGTAACTATTTATTTACACATTTATTACCCGCTCCGCTCTGAGAATAAAGAATGAGCCCCAACTACAAAAGCTGAGCCTGCATGAAGGCCCATCAGTCTCTCCACACTTCTGCTGTCAACCCTATTATGGAGGGAACATTATTCAAACTGCAGGCTCCGAACTCCCAGGTAACTAGAGACAGCAGGAAGCTCTGTTTGATATCAAGTATATTCTTTATCAACCTTTTTGTTGCGATGGGAAGAAATGATCGAACTTTACTTTCATCTTGCTCTGTCCTCACATCACCCAGTAGGTGAATTGCTTTATTGGGGAGCCTTGGCCAAAAGCTCTTTGATACACGCTGCCCTTTGCAGCCATA
Source organism: Jacana jacana (assembly GCA_013400555.1). Classification (NCBI taxonomy): domain Eukaryota; kingdom Metazoa; phylum Chordata; class Aves; order Charadriiformes; family Jacanidae; genus Jacana; species Jacana jacana. The sequence continues at coordinate 22,968 of VZTM01022404.1, forward strand.
AATTTTCCATCTTTCAGACAAGGTTTGAGACTTTCCCTGTCCTGCTATTCTGCCCCTAAGTGATTAGATGCTCTTTTCAAAATGAAAGATGAGCTCTCAGGGAAACTCTTGGCCCTCTCCTAGGTACCATAAAATAGCCATAATTTGATTTTCCTAGCACTGATAAAAGTTGTGGGTTTGAGACCAAGGCTCATCATGTGGGGACGGGTTGGTGCTGAGCCTCATGCCAGCACAGCTGTGGCACAGAGGGATGGTGACATCCTCCCCGGTGACATGGCCAAGCCAAGGGACCTGAGCGTGCTGGGCATGGTCTGCTGGTGGCCTCGCACTTGTGGCTGAGCACAGTGTCCCCTGGCCAGGCTCTGCCCATGCTCCCAGCTCTCACAGGAGCCCCTCTGCCCTGCACCAGCCCTCCCACCCTGCCCCTCATCTGCAACTGATTTGGGACCTGGATGAACAACCGTGCTGAGTTGTGTTTGGTGGCTTTTGAAAAGACCCCAGGCAGGGGTCTGCACCCAGCTCCTGCTGCTGTCCCATGGGATGCAGATGGAGGAGGGATGGTGGGCCCTGCCATGGGAAACAGCCAGCAGCCCCCATGTGCTGCACACAAGTCTTCAAGGAGCAAGTCACTTAGCACCCTTCATGCTCCAGCAGCAGCCTCCAGGTTTTCAAAGGTGCCAGCTGGAGCTCTGTGAGCCTGGATACTTCATTCTCTGCTCCAATCTACCTCTGTGACGCGGAGAATATGGCAACCACTTCCTCTTCTGCTGTCTGGAGGCGTCAACTACTGCTCCACTAGTTAGTACAGGAGCAATCCCTGCTCATGCAGGGTTTTGGACATATGAGTGGCAGGGATTACTGAGGGTTATTTCCCAGGGACAACAGGAGAAAAACCAATGAAGAGCTGGCAGCATCCTGCCTTCCCAATCAGATGTCTGTGATTTAATAAGGACAGCTGGGGAATTCTTTATTTATTTCTCTACTGGAAAAGACCAACGAAAACAGTTTTCCTCTGTCTTGCCAAAACATTTCTTTGACAGCTTTTGCATTTTCATTAAAAATGAAAACATAAAATGTTGTTGCTGGGAAACTAAGCTTAAAAGCCTTTCAGATGACAATAATACTAATGCATGAACATTTCTTCTCAAACTGGAGTTTTGAAAGAAAGCAGTAGGCCAAGCACCAACTGCATTATGCCCCAGACTGTCGTGAACTGGTGAACCCAACGCCTTGGCTTGACATTCAGGCTGCCATGTCATTTCTTTGGGATTTCACCCTCGCTGTGATTCAGGTGCTCAGTGGTGGCTGGGGACTATATACACTGGTAAGTGAGTGGAGAGGTCCTGAGTTAGGCTGCAGGCTTCTCTGCCCCAGGGAGTGGGGATCAGCCACAGAGCAGTCCAAAATCTTCTAGCAGTTGCAGTGATTGCTAGTCTTCCTTGAGGCTCCTTGAGATGGGCAGGGATCAGCAAGACAGAAATAAACATGTTCACATCGTCTTTCAGCGATGACATCGGAGAACTAGATGGAGTGGTCAACAGAGAAGTGGGCCCGCTGCTTCAGTGTTGCTGAAAGGTCCTCCTGGCATGGGGGTAGTGGGAACGAGCCATCAGGTTTTATCTGGTGGTGGTGAGGATGCTAGACCTTTACAGCTGAGCACCTCTTTAGGTGGTAGAATTCAAGCAGGGATCTGAAATGGCATAAATTCGCTGAAATACAAACCCAGCGTGCTCATGGAAGGTCAGCTGTTTGTAAAGAATATAATTAACTAAATGTGCCCTGACTGCCTACTCTTGAGATGGATATTGCCTTTAAAAAGAGGGCCAGACTTTTACCCTGCACAGCCCCTAACAGCTGAAATGCCTGGACAAGTCGCTCAGCGAATGCCCGGGCTCTCACACCCTGCCCCTTCTGCCCCTTCTTACCCTGAGCTCCCAGATGCTGCTTCAGATCCTGCTGGAAGTGCGGATCATGCCCTCTGTCCCCATGAGATGCCAGTGTCCTGTCAAAATTAACCTATTAGTTGATTATTCGCTTTTGAATGGGAAACGAATAGGAATGTCATTCAGAGTTTCCAAGCCGGGGCGGCAGAAAGGACCCTTTGCGGATGAATGGAGGTCATTGTGCACCATCTCTGGGCTGAGCACACGCGGTGGGGACGTTAAACCAACGTCCTTTGCTGTAAGAATCGCCCCCCCCTTTGCTCGGGGGCAATGGTGGAGATGCTGTAAGCATCTGTTTTTCCTAAGGGACGTGGTTCCAATCTCGGTTTCGATAATTTGGTGTTGGGATTAGATCTAGCAAAGCCCTGTGCTGATGCTGGAGCAGAGCAGGGGCAGAGGGCACTGGAGCAAACCCACTGGTTGCCCACTCAAAACCCCAGCTCTCTTGGCTGGCTGTCAGCTGGCCAGGCTGACCCCAGGCTCGCTGCGAGGACCAGGGGGGGCCAGCAGGCTACCCAGTGCCAGCGGCACCCGGGCTAAGCGGCTCTGGCCAGAGCCCTCAAGAATGGAGTGGGTCCTTCAAAAGGAGACCAACCTTCGACCCGCAGTCATCATTTTGGCCATCAGGTCAACAGTTGTTCCACAGAACATCGGCAATTGTCTTTCTCCTTGTGTCAGGAGGCTCTTGAAACATTATACGAGGATAATTAAGTGGTGAATAAGGGTCAGCGTGGACAAATAAATCAAACTGATAGTTTGAACACAGACTGATTGAGCAAAAACAAGGAATTGTGCCATGCCTGTTAGCGCTGCTCTTGATGTTAACTGACTTTGTTAACATTACATCCAAAGGCAGCAAGTGGGAAAGCTTTGTGAAGAATCAAAAGCTGAGCAAAGAGACATGGGCTTTAATTGTTCAGCTTTATTTTTGAAATAAAGACATGCAGTGCATCAATTTAGCTGACTTTAATGGACCACAAAACTGAACCTATTCTTTAAAATGCTAATTGAGTTTGAAGATTCTTGCCTCTCGCAGAAGAGGGACGCAAGAAATGCCAGTGCCACATTCAGGCGGGTCGGGAGCTGTCGTACGGTTTCATTCAAAGCAAGTGGGTGAGACGCATACCGTCGGGCGAGAGGAATGTCTGTGTATAGCAGGATAATCTTCCCACAGAGGAGATAGCACCCAGGCACTTGGCAGGTCTGTATGTACGGCCTCCTACAGAGGAACATGTCTTCATACGTATGGTAATAGAAAATGGATGTGTGGGTCTTTAATACGAACACCCTAGTGCAAACCTGCCAGGTGCACCAAAGCTTTCACTCCCAAACCCACAAAAATAAAGGTCATTAACTTATTTGAAGGAGCAAAAACAAAAGAGCAGTCATCCTTAAAACACTTTTTTAAGGGAAAAAAAATATATATGTGTGTGTCCATAAGTTCATGTGACACTAAGGGAAAAACGCAGTTGGAAGTGGGGATATAGAATATACATCTGTTATCACTATATATCAGAATATACATCTCTGCTATCCCTAAAAATGAGCACTGGGTACAAACCCTACTAGTTCTTACTTCCAGGATCAAGGTGAGGCGTTTAAAGAAGGAAACTTCTCATAATCTTCTAGGAAACACTACTACTGTTCTATTAAAAATTCATCAGTGTCTTTCCACCCTGCTGTCTCTCCTTGTCATTATTTAAGTAAACTACTGGAAATGGTAAAAATCAATTTGAAATTAAAAATGAAGAATGAAAGAACACAATTTTGTTCTCTTTTCTTTACGTGATACCAATCTTCTCGAGAGTCGAGTTTGCAGCCAAGGTTTATAAGACCAGAATTATTCTCCTTCTTACTCCTAAGGTACCGTGCACGGCATGTTATGGACACATAAGATGTTTCTGCCCCAAATACTTTAGCTCAAATTTAAAATTCAGACACGGTGTAATAAAGTTCACAGCTTTCACGTGGCTGGAAGTCTGTTATTTTTCCACTTGCAGGTCCTTATATCTTTGGGGGCATTTGTTTCTGGGCTTGCAGAAACTTTCCCTCTTGACAAATGTATTGTTGCTGGGCTTTCACAGCGCCAGGCACAGACTTACTTCTGAGGCAGGATGCCCAGAATGCTTCGACATAGGGAGCTGACACTTCACGTCTCAACTGGGCCCTACAAAGGCAAGCAAGTTATAAGAGATAAATTTAACGATAAGCAAGTAAAAAAATAAAAAGATTCTATGGGAAATGTATCTGCATGGCTACATGAATTACGAGGGTTTGCCAAGAAAGGTGTAATGGATTATGGTGGAAGATGAAGGGGAGCTCCCACCATATCCAATCAGCCTTTTACTTAAAGGTCAGGACATTCTGTCTGGGTCCACTTGCGTTTTTGATTCTGCCGTTTCACTATTCAGGGGCACAATGTAACTGTCAGTCTCGACAGCGGTTCCTCGAGCCACTGGCTCCACTGCTCGCAGGGCAACACACAATATTTCACAGCCACAAAACAATTCACTGTCTGCATAGGCAAACCATATGATTTCCATGGGGAGCAATATTGACACACCCTACTGAGCGCTCTTAAGGGGGGCTCTTAAAAGAGTTACATCTTTTAAAAAAAAAAGAGAGAAAAAGAAAAAAAAAGGCCTATGGCTCTACTATTCTTCTCTATGACTAAGTTACCAAATAGCATTTTAATGTTCTGTCTCCATGAGATGAAGTTAAATGCAAATATTCTCCGTGCCCCTTTCGCATTTTACCAGGGGGGAGACAGTTTTACTGCTGTGCAAAGCCTTTCTGGCCAGTAAGTAGTAGCACGATAGATACTAGGAAAGAATTTAGCACATGAATGATGATCTGTTTGGATTTTCCCCCCAGTGAGTATTTACTGTGTTATATTATTCATTTCCAGCTCTAAGATAAATCCGTAGGCTTGTATGAAGTTATATCATGCGAAGGGCCCTGCTCGATGGCATGTAATATAAGGGCCCTGCAGTGCTGGGGCTCTGCTCTGCTCCTCACCTCCTTTGAGGGGAGTTACCAGCAGGGATTTGCTGGTACACACCAGATTTGTTGTCCTGGCAGTTGAGAGGGAGGAACCCAACCTTGAAGTGAAGAGTAGAGGTACCGAGAGCTGAAAAAGTCACCGGAGAAACCTGGGGACCCGGCTGCCCTTCGGAAACCCTTTAACTAGACTTTCCTTTAAGTTTTAAAGTCCCTTTGCTCATGACAGGTTTAGTGTGTTGGGTAGCAGGGAGCACCACGTGTCCCTGCCTCCCAGCAGAGCGCTACCCGCGGCAGGTTTTCTACCCTACGATGCTTATCTTTTTTTTTTTGAGAAATGAATTTTCTCTCATTGTCCCCGCAGCCCTCTCCAGCTCTATTCAGATTATGCAGCCAACTGCAAAATGAAAACGGCATCAGACCATTGTCGGTGCCTCACTCTGGCCCCCACCCCCTCACCCCCCCATTTCGGGGGGAAGCAACATCCCGACGCCGCAGAGAAAGGGCTGGGCCGCAGAGAGCTGCATGGTCACGGGGTGAGGTGCTGGACACCATGCAGGCTGTGGTCAAACTGCTGCCCAAACAGCTCAAGGGGTACAAGCTCAGCCCAACACCAGGTCTGCTGCTGCTGGGCCACCTTCTAGGTGCCCCTGTGGGCTAGGATGCTCGTGGGCACTACAGAGAGTGGTTTCTTCCAGGAATTGCACTCGGGGGTTAACCATGTCTTCACAGGCACCTTTTCCAACGCATTCCTGAGGTGCCTCCACCAGGTTGCTCTGCTCTCAATACTGGGAAGCCACCTTGCCCGAAGCACAGGCAACCCAGAGGACCTGGGACCGCTCTGGTGCCCAGTCCTGGGTGATTTCCCCCTGCCAGCTGCCTCCCTGGTAGCTTAAACATCACCTCTGCCACCTGGAGAGGACACCTTGTGCCGCACCACTCCATGAGCAGTGGCAACCCACAGCTCCTCTGAGGACATGGCAGCAGCCTTCGGCAGAGCCCCGACCCACTCGAGTACCCCTCGCTGCCAGCACCATCTGAAAAGCTTCCCACTGTTAAAAGAAGGGATGAAACAGTCTGGCAGCTGCTAAGAGCCCAAGGGAGCCCGATTTGTTTTATAAACATCATGTTCCGATGCTTCCAGAACAAAATGCTGCAGGATTGTGGGTTTTTTTTCCCCCTCTTGTTATTAAAGCTCTGTATTATAGAGTTTTAGGATTTGCTGGGTTTGGGGTTGGTTTTTTTTTTATTCCTTCCTTTCTCTTTTTTTTTTTTCCTTTCTTTTTTTGTCTGGAAAATGGTTATAAAGCTGAATTTTTTTCTCCTGATGAGCTTTGCTTACATTTCAGCCATCTGTTGCCCGGGCAGCCCCAGCCAGGGCTGGTGACGGCGTGATATAATGGTCCCTTCTGGCCTTCAAAGCTCTGAAACCGGGGTGGCAGGATTCTGCTCAGCAGTCAGAGCAGGACAAACATATGGACCGAGCTCCACGGCCGCTTTTTCGGTCGTGCTGGACTGCTGCTGGCCAGCACACACTGGCCTTCCTTGGCATCTCTGTCCAAGCTATATATCGTGATGATTTTCCTCTGTCAAGCAGCATCTTGATCCCTTTAATGGTTGCACCAAAAACGGAATCGCAGGCACTAGTGCAACAAATCTGATTAAATTGTCTGCAGATGGGGTTTTTTTTCTGGTGTTCCCCCACATGCAAGGGTTGCTGAGGTGCACCGTGGTACCTCCTCTCCTTCCCATCAGAAAGGGTTGGGCGTGTAGGAAGAGGGTTCTACACTCGCCTTGCACCGATTTCCAGGTGAGAGGTACTCAGTTTATAATAAAAAATTCAATGTTCATTTTCCTTTGTAAGCTATGAAGGAATGTGAAAGTCAGGCTGACTTTGCAGTTGCCTGTAGATTTCCACCAGTACCATGGAACAGTCCCTCCAAGCCACCTTGGAGGGACAACAAGCTGAGCAGCTTTGTTAGGTGCACAGGATCCCACCTCTCCTCTCCCTGCTAGTTTGGCACCATGAGTAGGGGTAAAGCATTAGGAGACCTTTCTGCTCTGTAAAAACTAGAGTGTTTGCTACTTGAGAGGGGTCCACGTGCTACTGTCAAGCAGGGAACGTGCAGTCTGTGGCTGGATATAGCAAATGATTTCATCTCATCCAGCTCATCATCGGCTGGCAGAAGCCCCTCCGGTGACCACTGCCAGAAGAATGTAAAGTCGGATAAGCCCACAGGCTGCTCTAAATTCAACACAGAGATGGGACTCAGCAAGTCTTGGGGATGAGCAAGAGCATCGGAGATCTGTCAGTAACTCTCTATCCCCTGCCTTTTCCCACTGCACATAATTTGATCGGAGGAAAAAAAAATCTCACTTTCCCCTGCAACCACCCAGGATTGCTTAGTTTGCCCTTGGACAATGAAGTGCCACTGTTGATGAAAAATACTGGAGGTCAAATAGGCCTTGAGGTCTGAATCCTTGTAAAAATCTTTATAGCAATGATAATAAAGTTAGGAGTTCCTCAAGCTGCTTTTTCAGTGGGAGGAAAAGAAAGAAGGAAAAGAAAAAAAAAGAAGGGAAAAAAAAAAAAAGGGATAATAAATAACACTAGCCTGGTAAGGGCTGGGTTATTTATGAAAAGAAGCTAGCCATAAATAGACTTGTTTCTTGTCAGGAGGGGTATGGTCAAAATATCTGCTACAAGATGGGAAAACTTGCATGTGCAGCAGTCCATGACAGGCACATGTTGTGCCAGACAGCCCCGTGCTGGAACAGTGCTTGCCTGATGGACATCCAGCGTGGGAGTGATTTGTGATGGTAAGGGCTCTGTCTGTTGCCTTCCAGCCCAGGCAGCAAGAGGCAGAGAGCGGCTCCAAGAGCTGTAACTTCTTTCTGTCTAGGAGCCTTTGGCCTGGTGCAGGAGGAAGGTGATGCCTGCAAATCTGGATTAAAATTGCCCAAATTGCTCTGAGGCTACTGCAGCACAGATGCATTCTGATAGCAGTTACCTAAGCTTTTCTTGATTAGTTGGTCCCAAAGGGCACTGAGCCCTCCCAGTGTTTTTGGTGTGAATACGGCCCCATGGCCACGGTCCCGAGGGACCTCACAGCCTGCTCTGCATTTTTCCTCCCTGTTCCCCTGCACTAGGGTTGGACTTTCCTTTCTGGTTCACAGGCAGAGAAACCAGGGCTTTGCCTACACCACCAGCTCCCTGCAGGGCAGAGTCCCAGGTTCCCCTCCTGCTGAGGCCTCAGGATGAGGTGCTCAGGGCTTTTTTTTACCTGATTTCTGTGCCTGGACACACATCCTTGATAGTTCGCCCGTTAAATCCTCAGGCATACCCAGGTTTCCCCCAGTTTAGCTTTGGCTAAATGTCCAAGCAGGGGCTTCTCTTTTCCTGGGCTGGTGTCCCAATACCTTGCATCTCAGTCAGTGCCCTCCACCCCACGGTATAACTTGTGCTTTGTCCCCTGGCAGAGCAAAGAGGAGCAAATGCAGGGTATCTCTTGCAGGGAGGGAGAGTCCCTGGCACCTACCCCATTGAGGACAGAGCTATTCAGCCCTGGCCAGATCGGCGGTACAATTGCCGATGTGCTGTGCCCTGTGCAGCTCCAGAGCATGCTGGATGTGTGATTTCAGATGTATTCTGAATTATTAAGGGAAGAACAAAGAAAGGCTCCAAGCTACAGCCCCCTGACAGTCGAAGGGAGCACCGGCATTAACTTCCTTGAGAGCAGAATTGGGCACAAAGTGCATATATCTGTATTTTCACCATAACTTTTTAAGGCACATTGATACTCCACACTGAGGAGTCCCTGCTGTGTGTGTTAGCCATGGGTTTCCTTAGCATATTTGGGCTTCACAGTGTAGCAGACACTGAGAAATTATGGAAAAGAATAGGGTGGATACATGGCAATGCTCTTTTTAAAGCCACACTCGGTTCTCGTCATGCCTTCCTCCAGCGAGATGACAAAAGCAATCATAAACCGGGCAGTTTATTTCCCCCTTTGTGTGCCTATTCATCAAAACCAGCCAAGCCTTTAAAAATGCTCTAAAAATCTGTGAATGGCAAGGGTGAGAGGGTGGGAGGTAAGAGGAGGGGGAGAGGAGGGGTAGGAAGCTCCCTAGGAGAGTTCTTCTCCGTTCTTCTCCGTAGCTTTGCATGCTTGGCCTGAGTGACCTGTGAAAATCTTTCATTTATCCTCCAAAGCCAGGTAAACTGGGGGAGCTGCCAGGCAGTGGGGTGGTAACTGGGCAGCACCGCACTTCAGCTGGCACAGTATCTCCAGTATTAGCGCTGGGAAGGCCGAAATGCCAAAGAAGAGCAGATTTCAGAAAGTAATTTCTCTCTTACACCTGTGTTTCCCGCTCCCTCCCCGCCCCCAACACACACTTAACACTCCCATAAAAGTAAAATGTGGGGCTGAAATATGTTGAAGCTGGAAAAACTGGAAGGCCTGATTCGAAATATCAGGTGTATTAATTTGGGTTTGATTATTTTGGTGCCAAATCAAAGATAGGCATTTGCTGTGTGTGTCCTTTTGATTCAAGCATATGATTTTTATATCCACTAAGGACACATTAGACCACTCTGCAAGCACAGAGGGGCCTTAATATGTGAGTAAATTATTTTTTATACCCACTTTAAGGTCCATTTATTCTAATTGAGCAAAATTCTGACTCTACTGGAAGTCAGTGGGAATTGTGGTGTTGACTTCAGAGGATTTTGCGGGTGTAGAACGAGCTACATAAAAGTGGCCACCAACCTTCTTTTTTTTTTTCCCTGGAAATTGTGACCTAAAGGTTTGAAAATCCCTTTTTACTGCAGAAACAAAGCAGATGTGCTTCATTTCATTCTTTTTGTTTGGTTTTTTTTTTTAGTATGTGGTGCTGGAGTATTCACTGTTTTCTGCTTGGAGAAAATAAAATAAAATAGAATCGTACAATCATAGAATCATATTGGCTGGAAGAGACCCCTGGGATCATTGAGTCCAACCATCAGCCCCACTCTACAAAGTTCTCCCCTACACCAGATCCCTCAACAACACAGCCAATCTACTCTTAAACACAGTCAGGGATGGGGACTCTACCCCCTCTCTGGGCAGCCCATTCCAGTGACTGACCCTCTTTCTGGGAAGAATTTTTTCCTAGTGTCCAGCCTAAGAAATAAAATAAAATAAAATAAAATAAAATAAAATAAAATAAAATAAAATAAAATAAAATAAAATAAAATAAAATAAAATAAAATAAAATAAAATAAAATAAAATAAAATAATTAAGTTGCAGAATATTCACAGACTCCCTGTTTTCAGAGTATGAGCTGATTCCCTGGTTGCCCAGGGGGGCAGAGGGAGGGCTGGGAGGCCAGAGAAGCCTTGCATTGGAAGGCATTCGGTGGACAGCACTGCATAGGAGAGAATTTTTCTGAAAAAGAAGTTAAATTTAGCCAGTAAGATGGTACAGGAGAGAAATGTCTCCCCCGGGCACCTCTACGCCAGGCTACAGAGTGCCATCCCCGGGCCCTAACAGATGCCCAGCAGAGAAGCTCCAGCCCCTAAACCTCACCGCAGTCTCTTGTGTTAATGAGGACTCTCGATGCCGTTTAAGGTACACTGGTGAGCGGCCCTAAATCAGGGCTCTTGTCCTGCTCGGGAAGGGTCCCGGCGGCGGCGGTGACGGCGGAGGAGGGTGGGTTTTGCATTCCAGATGTGGCACCCCCCAGCCCGCCTCTGCCCAGCATCCATTTCTGCGCACCACAGCTGGTCCATGTAAATGTGCCATATTGCGGCCCATCTGCTCGGAGAGCACGCAGTGGCACATCTCCCTCTGACAGCGGAGCCTTTTATTGAACGCTATAAATATTGAAATTCATAGGCATGAAGCAGCAGATTTTTAATGTTACTTAGAGAGACATTTGAGCCACAACCTTTGGCAGCCGCCCGCGCTTGCTGGGGTCTCAGCGCACCCCGCGCCATTTGGTTCAGGCTCATGAACAACTTTTCCCGAGATTTCATGGCTCTCCAATCCCAGGTAAAATGGAGTACAGACCCTGTGGGATGATATTTAGTGTGAATGTCACCCTGCATACAATGTGCATTTGGGATATGGACTTTCCAGCCCTGTGCTGCGTTAAACCATATGTTAATGTTTTCATACTCAGAAAAGATTAGGTCGGGGACCAATAAAGTTTCAAAACTACAAATAATAGGCTAGCTGAAATGAAATGTGAGGTATCCCTAAGCCTGACTGTTGGGTTTGGGGTTGGTTTTTTTTTCTCTCCAAGTCTCTGCAGTTTGGGTTTCTTTTCTTTTCTTTTTTTTTTTTTAATGGCAACACAGTATTTTGCAAGAAGAAACTGGCATATTCATATTTTATAAGCTAATACATGTAAATTTTGTATTAGCGAGTAAACATCTCTATTAATTTGAAATTCATGGCGTCTGATCTGAAAAAGAAGCAAAACACCACTTTGTGGTTTTCTGTTTGTCGAGTAGTCCCTCGTAAGTGTTCAAATGAGCTGGAAAGAGCCGAACCCCAAACTAGGATAAATGTATATATTATTTTTCATGCATTCTTTTCCCCCTTGCCAAGCCAGCAGCTCCTGCCGAGCATCGGGATCCAGCTTCTTCCTCGTTTGGAATCAAAAGGAGTTTTTCCATCTACATTAATTAGAGAAGGATCAGGCCCTTAATGAGGGAAACTGCATTAAAAGGGGAGAACATATTTGAAATTGTCTAAAATGCTATGAGAACAAAAAAATAAATTAAAGAAATCGAAACCATGTTTGTTTTTCTGTGGGGTGTTGAGCCTGCTGTGATACCCATGATGTTTTTCACTCCCAGAGCCATCCAGGCAGTAAATAGCATCGCTCCGGGCAGGCAGTGACTGGGGGAAGGAGACGGGGTGTTTGGTGAATCCAGAGGTGAGTGTCCCAAACTCCTGCCGCAAGCAGGCTAAAAATCTTTCTGGGATTGTGGATTAAAGCAGGGACTGGGAAATAAAACAATCAGAAAGCAAAGCAAAACAGGACCTGGGGAGGATACCGTCTCGGCACGTACGTTTCTAGGGGCCGTGCCGCTTTGTAAGCTGGCTTCCTTATCTCTTTGGTGGGTTGCTCTGCTGTCTCCAGTATGATTTAAAAAACAAGGAGAGGGAAAGGCGGCACCTTTACCAGCGAAGCCGTGGCGTTTGGACAATAAGCGGTGTCACCGCTCGAGCCGGTCCCCCCCCGGGTTCCCAATCAGCGGCGTTCTGTAAGGTGGCAGGTTAATAAATGCGACACACTGAAATCATTTGTACCAGATTATCTCTCCTTCCAAACTCCGACAGATGCTAAGTCCAGCTGGTAAAAAAAAGTTTATAGGCGAGTTGGATCTGGGGCCTTCACACACTCCACAATGTTGGCTACCAATGCTTGTTTTAATGAGTCACGAATTGCCTGTTTATCTTCTGCTCCCTGCTGTTTCTGCATTTTCTCTTCCAGAACAATCCTAGAAACACATGCTGCTACAGACGCTGGAGCAATGTGTGTAGACATTTGAGCCAAATTATTATAAAGAACTCTTTCTTCTCGGATATTAAAAAAAATAAAAAAAAAATTTAAAAAAAAAAGGGCGAGAATTGCACATTGCCCAGCAAATCGTTATCTCAGATGGTCGCTGTGACACGCTCAATATGGCCTACCAGAGAAAGTTGGAGACATTTGAAACCTTAACAACTACGCGAAATGACACTGTAATTGGCGGGTTTTGTTGTTCATGTTCTGGCTCCGCAAAAACTGCTCTAAACACTTTGTTTAATGATGTTACATTATGACAACACATGGCTTCCGTAGAGCAAGTCATCGTGTTGAACATGCGATATCACGGGAAGGGGAGCGGGGCCCGGCGCCGGGGAGAGGGGCAGGGTGCCCACGTGTGCCAGCACACACGTGGGGAAACGGGTGGCCCTGGGCTGATGTGCTCCCATGGATAGGCTCCTCTGCCCATCCCAATGACTTAAAGCAGGGTGTGAGGTCTCTCTGGCTGAGGGGGGTGTGTGTGTGCATGGAGAGCACCCACTCCCTGCAATGCAGCAGCCTTCATCATCCTCTGCAGCCATGGTCCAGAGATGCGACTGTGCCAGAGACAGCCCAGCTTTGGAGCAAGCTCCTGTATAGCATTTCGATGTGGGTTGTTTTGCCCTGCAACATAACCAGAGGATATTTAGCTGCTGTGATTCTGTTTAAAAGAGATTCCTCTTGTACCCTCTGAAATAATCATAGAATCATTGAATGGTTTGGGTTGGAAGGGACCTCAAGGACCATCAAGTTCCAACCCCTCTGCCCTTGGCAGGGACACTTCCCACTAGACCAGGTTGCTCCAAGCCCCATCCGGCCTGGCCTTGAGCCCCTCCAGGGATGGGACAGCCACAGCTTCTCTGGGCAACCTGGGCCAGTCTCTCACCGCCACCACAGCAAAGAATTTCCTCCTAAGATCTCATCTCAATCTCCCCTTTTTCAGTTTAAAGCAGTTACCCCTCGTCCTACCTCATGGCATGGGATGCAGATGCAAGACAGCCCCATGCCCACAGAGATGCCCTCCATGACTGTATGGGGAGTCCCAGGACAACCTTGGCCTGAGCACCCCAGCACAGGCAGAGGCCCTGCTTTCCTCACCTTGTGGTGAGGTGCTGGATCCCCCTGATTCTGAAGAAGACCACCTGCCCGAGGGAATGCAGGCACTCCACGCAGCAGCAAGGGGGACATGCAGAAGGACAATGGCACAGGTTATACCTAGGAGGGGTGGCTGGGCTGTGGGTAGATTCTTGAGGAGCAGAAACAGAAAGGTAGGGATTGTCCATCAGAAATTGCAACACAGTCCCTCACCACCTCCATTTTGCTTGTGTCTGCTGAGCACCTGGGAGCAAGCCCACTGTGTCTCTGACGTCTGTGTGGAAAGGGGGCCTGATGATGTTAACCTCAGCACAGCCTCCCCTTCCTCAGGTGCGTTGAAAACAGCTGGATGGAGCATCTCCCTGGTGGCATGGGAGACTTTCTCCAGCTGCTGTGGCTGTGTTTAGTGTGGCTTTGCACGGGGCTGCTGCAGGGGCTCCCCCCTTCGCAGGTTTCCCAAGGTCTCTTTGTGTGTCGGCTGCCCGACTGAATGGCCTCCCTGACATCCTCAGAAAGAAAACAGTGAGGAACCCATTTTTGCCAGTGCCTCTGGTTATTAATAGAATGTTTCAAATTTGTCTATTCTTTGCACATGGGAAACTGTATGGTCATTTGGCAGATGCTGAAACTCACCGATTTTATATCCAGCGGCTTGGAAAAACAATGGATGTCATACCCTGTCTAGCAAAATATATGCTAGGCAGAGTCCATGTTCTGTGCAAGCAAAGTGAATCTTACTCCTACCAATCACTCACTGTCATGAAGCTGAAGGCACCACCGTTGTGCCAGGGGACGATTTGTTTGTGGTTCCAGCTTCTACCTTAAAGTCTGCGGCTCTTCTGTAGAGCGAGATGCGGTTATGGCCAATGCTGCCTTATGCCTGCCTCCTCTTTTTCTTTAGCTGGGGTAGCAATATGCTAATGACAGGAAGAAAACATACATATAAAATATTGTAAGCATCAAGGCTTGGAAGGAGAAGGTAAATTTGGCTCCCGACCATGAAATCTTATTCTGCAGTTGCCTTCTTAATGGCATCCCTTGAGGTCAGTGGCTTTGAATTCTCCCAATTGTATAGGGTCACTCTGGCAGCATTGACCAAGTAGAAAAGATTCAGCCAGGGGAAACAATGGCAGAAGTCACCCTTTAAATGTCCTGCCTTCTATATCATGCAATTGATTCCAAGGCTCCCCACCACGATGTCACTGTTTGACCAGTTTGCTTTAAAACAGCTTAATTAGCTGAAAGGAAAGCTATGTCTGAGCATGTTTGTGAGAAAAAAACAAAAAGCTCTCGCCTTTCAGAAAGCTCATGCTCTGTCTTGTCGGAAATCTCTGGTTCTGAAATGAAACAACATTCCTTTCATACAGAGTTAAGTCCCTGACAACAAATTTTCCCGGATTGGGGAAACAACCGCTCGCGCAGTGCACGGATGTCAGCGGGGCAGGTTGGGTTTGGTCTGGGGGGCTGAGGGCTCTGCACCTCAGTTAACCATGGGGATGAGGCAGGAGGAGATCTTGGGAGGCATAAACAATCCCATTGCTCCAGGTCTGAGATGCAGTCAAGAGCGTTTGCTTCAGTACTTTAGTGCCACTCATCTCCAGGCCATCAGCTGGAGAGGGTTTGAATGTGCAGGAAGGAGAAATAGGGGCTTTCAAGTGCCTAAGGCAAACGTTTCTTAAAGAGTTCTTCGTTTTCCCAACCCCCAGGTGCAAGGCAAGACCCCAAGGTCAGTGGGAAGAGAACTGATGGGAGCTGGAGGCAAGGCACTGTCTGATGGGAAGAAACCCAAACTGGAGATCCCATCCCTGGCCATCTCAGCCAAGCCCACAGAAACCAGTGCCACCCTGGGGCCTGGAGACAGTAAAATACTCAAAGCATGGAGTCATGCAGCTGCTGAAGTCAAGCACGCAGAGGGATGTCCCGCACTGCCTTTGTTCTCCTCGCTGGCTCTCTGAGCTGCAGTGTTTGCCGTGGGAAGGTCAAAACACTGCTTTTGGCCCAGCACATGTTCTCTCCAGTGACCAGATCTCTTCTGGAGGAAAGACTGTGAGCTCTGAGGGGCTTTGCTATGTGATGGTCATGGCAGCTTGTCAGAGTCACCAGGCTGTAAGAACTGATCACCCTCCTGAGGGGTAAGAGAGAGGTCTGAGTAACTTAGGAGCATAAAATTGTTTGGGTTGGAAGAGACCTTAAAGATTATCGAGTCCAAACATCCACCCAACACTGTCCAAACCACCACCAACCCATGTCCCTCAGCACTACGTCTGCCCGTCACCTCCAGGGATGGTGCCTCAACCACTTCCCTGGGAAGCCCATTCCAATGCTTCATGACCCTTTTGGTGAAGAAATGTTTCCTAATATCCAATATCTAAACCTTTCCTGGTGCAGCTTGAGACCATTTCCTCTTGCCCTGTCCGTTTCAAAGCCAGGTCTGTTAAGTAAAAAATAAAGACATATTTTTTCTGTTCAGCCTATTAATCCACGGTACCTTGTCAAGCTTTTTTGCATGTGTATTTGCATGGTGTGCCTGGTGCCAGTACTGATGGAAAATATGGGAACCCAGCATCAGAGGCACGTAGGGGAGTGAAACGCATAAACTTAGAGAAAATCACAAAAAGAGTCATTTAGACAGAAAATAGCATTATGTTAACACGCTCCCTGAGACTGCCTACACAGCGTGATTTTATGCATGTATGTAGCCCTACCAGGTTCAGTGAAATTATCCTCGAAATGCATTTACAAAGGGGAGTAAAACTTTGCAAAATCAAGGCTTCAGCGTATTTCATAACATTTCTGCAGCATCTCATCCCTGTCATTCCTTTCCCTGGGCGTTTATGAGAAATATCAATCTATTGCAGCTCATTTGTTCGTGTCCAGAACAGAAAAAGTATTTAAGAATCATTTTGCTTTCATTGCATAAGGGTTTCTGGCTGAGAAACAAAATAAAGATACACCTCACTGGGGAGTGAAAAGCTTTAGTTAATTCTTTTACCTCACAGATTTTTTTTTTGCAAAAAAATTAAACACCTTTTAATTAATGTGTGTACATTTGAAACAATACCCTGCTTAAAATAAGATGTTTATGAGCTTTTTTTTTTTTTTCCTTTCTCGGCTTCAGAGAAAGGTGAAGGAAAGGATGATTAAACCAGAAACAAAGTCAGTAATTAGCAGCATAAATCTCTCAGTGATTTCAGTAGGTCACGAAATTAACTGGTACAGGCTTCGGACACATCTGCTCTTTTGGCAAGTGGTGGCCTCCGTGAGCCTGCTCATTGGCTCGCACTAACCACACGATGGGTCTCGGGGAACTTATTTGCTCTCCCTGAGCTAAAGACAGCGCAGCGATGAAACCCTACGTGTTTCTAAAATGCTGAGGCACGTACAAGGGCTGAGCTCTCCCGGTAACCCAGAGGCAGCCTCGCACGGTATCGATTCAGGCCATTATTTTCAGGTTTTAGGGCAGAGGGACCTGGTGGCTGGGCCGCAGGATGCTGTTGGGAAGGGGGCTCTGCCCACAAGGCAGCAAGGAGAGCCCCAGCCCCACAGTTACTGCTTGATTTTCATCTTTGCTCGCCTGGTGGTAGAGCAGCCAAGAAGCAAGAGGCTTAAAGAGACAGAAATGGGGAAATGGAGGAGGTGAGGAAGGGAGGAAACCAACAGTTCTGCCTCCTTTCAGCCTCAGAATGTAAGGGAGCAATGCAGAATGTAGAACTGCTTTACTGACAGAGTGGTTGGGCACTGGAACAGGCTGCCCAGGGAGGTGGTGGAGTCACCATCCCTGGAGGTATTAAAGAAACGTGTAGATGTGGCACTTCAGGGCATGCTCTGGTCTGGGAGGTTTTTTTGTGCGTGTATGGTTGGACTTGATGATTTCAGAGGTCCTTTCCAACCATGGTGATTCTGTGATTCAGTGCTGCATTGCAGGAAGACTTGTCAGCTGTCATCTCAGGCTGGAGGTCAAGTGCCTGCTGCAGACCCATCTCCAGGCATCCTCGTCTCAAGTAAAGCCATTCACCTCTCTGCCTGTTGGCAGACAGGTACAAATAGCAAAAAAAGCTGTTGGTTCAGCATGTGCCTGCCTTTCTGTAGCCATTGCTATGGATGTAACTCATAGGTTCCGAATTGAAACTTAGAATTATGACCTGGCTGTGCAGCAGAACAGCCAACTGGAACCATCACAGCAAGGAGGGCAGGCTCTGCCTGGGCTGGCTTCTGATTCATAAAGAAATTCATCTGGAAACTTTGAAATTCTCACTTTTGTGTTGGCACATCACAGAGATCCATTAGTTATGAAATTCATGGCTCTTAATTCCAAATATATGCAGAAACCCTAAGTCCAGGTTGGGCTCCTGTGCCTTTGGGAGACATTTAGGCAGCACAGTGTGTCAGTAAGTGGCCACATGTGACTCTTTGAAACCCAGCAATATTTGCCCCCTTTTCTAGTCTCATTGCAACCCCCCGACACCCTAAGACCATCAGTGCCAAGGCTTTCTGTGGGATCAGGGAGGGACTAGTGGATTTTGCTGAAAGCAAAGCATCCTCGAGCTGGGCAAATGGCTGTTCTTTGGGAGTTTGCACCAGGGGGAACATGGAACACTTCCCTAAAAGCAGGGCCAGTCGCTCGCTGTGCTCTGTGGATGGAGAAAAAATTAGGGAACTGAATCAAAAAGACCTACTCTTTCTGAAAGCTCTCCTCACATTTTACCATTTCATTTGAGCCGTCTTCTTAAACCATTTCACACTCAAGATGTAGCTTCCTGGTACCAGGACTCACCTATGTATTGCAGTCAAAGATGAGGAAATTATTATCCTGATATAGCCAAAAAACTGGGCTTCCAATTCTGCTTAGTGGTTTTGCACATGTGAATATCTCCTACTACTACTCAGGCTGGTCTTTGATTGGTATCAGTACAAAGCAGTTTGTGACAGCCTTTGGGTTCCTGGTCAGCATTTCACTCCACAGTCTCACCTTGACTTCACTGGGCTGAGATGCTGGATGCTGTACCATGCTCCATGCGGAGGGTACAGCGCGACCAGATGGTCACTGGGCTCCCCATTTTTATGATAACCCTGGTTATTACTACACTAGTGGAAGGTAGTTGGTTGATCCAGGTGAAGAATTGCAGCTTCCCAGGGCACAGGACACCCAAGCCACAGTGAGCTGGGAGGATTAGCAAGCAAGAGGAGCAAGAGGAGAGCTCTCATCAGTGCTGTGGTGAGGAGGCACAAATGCAGGATCTTGGCTTGAAAGGCACTGAGATGCTCAGATATGTTTGGGGATTTTATTATACCGTACAGCATCACTGCCTTCTACTCTCCTGCACTCTCAGCAGTAGCCTGCTAGCTGGAAATTCATCCAGTTCCCTTTTATGGCCCTGTAATATTTTTAAAGCTCCTCCAAGGGCCTTAAAAAGAGTAAGAAAGTCCCAGGAAACCCTGTTTCGCTGACAAGCTATTCTTCTGGTCCTGCCAGCAAGTCTCAAAAACCACTTGATCACTAAAGAGACACATCTAAGACCATTGAAAGTGGGTTAGAGAGCTCCGTGATGAAGCACATTTGGATTATTTTTCTGTCTTGGAGCTCTGGTAAATGAGATAAGGTTTAGTGATGGTTTTTGTCAGTGTTAGGTAGATGGTTGGACTAGAAGATCTAAAAAGTCCCTTCCAACCTCCACAACTCTATGATTCTGTGATCTAAATGGAGCTGTTGTAGAAAAGCACATGATTTGTTTCACAAGGTCATTAGGTGCTTTAGAGATTTCATCACTGGGATTTAACCATCCGTGGAGCTGCTGAGATGCTGGGCTCAAGGACAGGGCCTGGAGCTCTGCGAGCTGCCTGCCTGTGGGTCCCTGCTCCCTGTGGCCACCACCCAGTGGCTCCTCACAGTGAGTGTGGGTCCCCAACCACCCTCTGAAAGCACACAGTTTGAGAGAGAAAGGCTTTAACCTCCATCACCTCATTGTGCCCTTGGGAGGTTTTGCACCCTCTGCCCCAGCCACCCCCCTCCATCTCACGTGGACGGAGAACCAGGAGCCAGTTTGTGTTTTCTCGGGACATTTGTGGCACACGCAGCCAGCCCCCTGTGCCCTCACAGAGGGGTGAGGTGCCCCCTCTCCCTCGGTTTATAAGACCTGGCCGTGAAGATGGGGACCGCTCTGAGGCGCCTCGAGCCCTTCAAAGGGAGGCGGTTCGCAGGGGAGCCGACTTTCTTTCTCTTCCACCGCGGCCATTGTGCGAGTGTCAAGGGAGCATCCCTCTCATCTCTCAGATTGATGGCATCGTCTAGGACTCCCAGCGTAGACAAGATAAACTAAAGGCTTCTGCAGACAGGTACGTAACTGTGGAGACAGCAGCGCTGCAGAAGAGGCCTCCGATCAAGGGAATGTTGGTCCCACAGTCGACTCTCTGGCATAGCGGTCACCTTTGACATGACTTGCTGAATAGGAGTTTGTTTTCTAATTTCCATGGTTCAGCCGTAGGCCACGCAAAGTAAATACAAGTAAACGGGCAACAGTGGGTTCAAAGGAACATAAGACAAGTGTTTGCCCCCTTGGAAGACAGCTTGGGTAGTGTTCACATGTGAATCAATCTGGTTTGGGTCTTTGAAGTGATTTTGATTAAGAAGAGTCGGGCAGAGTACTGAGAATTGATGGGGTCAACAAACGACCGCCCATCTTTGGGGGCATACTCCAGAGGTGAATTGCTGGTATGGCCATGCAGAGTTGCCAGTGGTGCCAGGACACAGATGGGAACTCCTGAATCCTTTAACAAGAGAGGCAAGACACCTCCCCTGGCACCAGTGCTGAGCCCAGGCAGCCCAGGAGAGGGATACTGTCACTTCAGTGCTTGTTGTCGTGTCCTTTTCAGGGTTCTTCCTTGACCCTGACTGGTCTTACAGGCACATCTCTAAATGTGACAGCGCTGTGTCCTCAGGCACAGATCAGAGAGGTGGGTGTAAGTGACCTCAAGCTGTACTTAACACAATTAAGAGCTTCACTCCCTGCTTGGGTACACCGCTATGGGTTGTCAATCTCTTCTGCACAGTCCAGGAAACAAACTTCATGCAGCAGAAACTGAGATCTGTGGGTCTGGAAGGTGTCCTTTTTGCAGGCTGCTTGAGCCTTTGACAGGCACTTTAGGCTGTTTCGAGCTCAACACAGCCCCCAGACTGGCTGTCCTGTGAAGGGCTGTTTTAATTTGGTTGGTTGGTTGTCATTATTTTGGTTTTAAATAAGTGCCTTATCTTTCTGCTGTAAGCTTTAAAGGTAAAAAAAATAAAAAATAAAAAATCAAACACCATAATTAATGTTTCTTTAAGTGCTACCATGCACATCCTATCAAAACACTGGGAAGCCCGTCTTGTGGGGGCTTTACCTCCTTGGCACCTTAATGCTTTTACCACTACACATTACTTTCTCCCCACTAATGCACAGGATATCCCCTTCAGGGAGACCATCTGATACTTTAAGCTGTTTGTGATCTGATTGATTTGGTCACTTTTCTTCTGAAATTAAGAGGGTGCTAATCCTATACAGCAGTGAAGACATTGGGTCAACACGAATGGCACGTTTGGGATGACACCAAATTGTGGCAGGTCAGTGCTCATTCCTCAACAGATTTCACCGTGCAACGTGTAAAGTGACTTGAGCAGAGACAATCTGAGTTCCCTCCAATTTATTTGTCTATAGTAATTGTTTCTTTCCTGAACTTATCAGCAGTCATAGCTGTGTAGAGACTATGTAAATCATGACAGATTTTATCTTTTAGGATAAAAACGATGACCTGAACAATAGAAATCCTTCTGAGAAGTTGCCAGTGAGAGAAGTTTCCGTAGCTGTTCATCACTGTACCTTGCAGACTCAAGGAAAAGCAAAGGGTGCCTTGCTGGATTTGCAAGGCAAGGCAACTAAATGCACAAATGAAGATGTCACGGAGCAGGCAGGTGCAGGCAATTTCATAGTGGCGCTCCTGAAATCCTACTGAGAAAGCCCTGATGTAGCCATCTGCTTATACACAGTTAGTCCCACTCCCCTCCAGTAGCTCTGTGAACATGGCAGGACAGAAAAGCCAACTTCTGAGATGAGGGAAAGTCACCCAGATGACGTCTTGGCCAATTTGAAGATTAACATAAAGTTAGTGATGCCAGTCCTGAAACCCAGTTGGCATCTGAAATCCTGGAAGTGCCTGACTGAGCCTGGAGAGATGGGGCAGGAGCTGGCACAGGTACATCATAGAATCATAGAATTCCCAAGGCTGGAAGGGAGCTTTCAGCTCATCAAGTTCAACCATCAACCTGACACTGACAAAACCATCACTAAACCATATCTCTAAGTGCTATTGTCCACCCATCTTCTAAATCCCTCCAGGGATGGTGACTCAACCACTTCCCTGGGCAGCCCATTCCAATGCTTCATAATCCTTTTGGTGTAAGAATTTATCCTAATATCCAGTCTAATCCTTTCCTGGCACATCCTTGCAGGTGCCAGGGCTGCAGCCCTGATCTCCCCACGTGTGAACCTGGCCTTCAATGTATGAACAAAAAACCAGGTCAGGATCAGAGGGGGAGAAGGGAGCTTCTGTTTGGCTCATTCTGCTGAAAATGCAGGGTCTTCTCCAAGAGCATTGCACCCTCCAAACCTCCTGGGAAGGCTGGCTGTTCATTAAGTCTGAGCTTAATGAACACATAAAACGTGTTCACTGCACACACACACAGACGCACCTGTATTCACACACCTCCACTGCTTCCAAGACTTCTCCTGCTGCATGGTAAGCTGGAGTGTGGGACAATGTATGGAAAAAACGGAGCAGCAACCAGAGGAAAAAGACAAGAAAGAGCAAACCACGTTTCCTTGCACTGTCTTCTCGGTGGCCGGGGCACAGATGTGCTCCGTCTGCTGTCTCGTCCTTTGTTAACTCCATCTCCCACCCTTTTGAACCTCATTAACTGGTTACGGAAAAGAGGGCACTGGTCATTACCCCAAGTGATAATCCAATTACTTGGGATAATAAAGCCCCCGTGTCTTTAAACAACACAGCTCAGAGCAACCCTGGTTGGTTGGAAAAGGAGTGGAAATAAATAAAAAAAAAAAGCACAAAAACACTCCCAAAACTTTTCCCCTTCCCTGATCCATAACACCAGAACGGGCCCAGGGAAGGAAAACAGGGTACATCACTTAGACTTGGGGAGAGAGAGCAACAGAAGCAACCCTGGGGCTATCATCCAGGTGAGTTTCTTGCCACATGCTCACCCCTGTGGCATTTTGCCTCCAGTGGCTGCAGACCCCCTCGAGGTGCCTGGCTCTGATATTACTGTGTGCAGACTTTAGGGGCTATAAATGTTTCTTGCCTGGTGTGTACAGGAATAATTTTCAGTCCGGATGGTGAGGGAACTTCTCACGTGGCTAATGTCACTGCCCATATGGCCAGGCTTTGGAGATGGCCCTGGGAAGACCCTTGCCTTTTTTGGTGAAAACAAGCAGTGATGCACTGCTCAATAAGGCTTTGATTCAGCTGCTGATGTTCTGGCACCAAACCAGAACATCAAACCAGTTTCTCTTCTACGGCAACAATTATTTCCCATGTCCCTGGAAACAAAGTCATATGAAGGTAAGAGGAAAAAAAAAAAAAAGCAAAGCAAATCTGATTGATCCATTCCAAAACAACTTTTGCAGAGACATTGCTGAGATGCAGAAGTACCCAAGAAAATCTGCATGAAGTCCCGGGCTTTCCCAGGTAAAGAAACCCATCTCCTAAGAAAGATGAGGGGTGCTTATTTATTTTGCTTTTTGCTTTCCCCCGAGGAAGGGAAATTGGGAGGAGGCTGAGATTTTGGTGGAAGCTTGAGGTCGCAGGAGAAATGGGAGGGCACAAAGGGTTCATTGTTGGGCCAGCAATCTGTCACGGGGAGGGCTGTCACAGGAGTCGCCAAGGGGCCGGCAATGAAACGCCGCCGCTACGTCCTGGTGGCAGAAGGAGACTTTACCTCACCTTGGGCTGCCCATTTTCGCTGCCTGTGAGGGACCACCCGCCAGCAGCGGCGGGGCGGGCTGACCCCCCTGCCCTAAATCACTGGCCAAGGTAGAGGGGCAGGCAGGGCGAGAGGGCTGAGATTTATAACTCTACTGTATTTCTCCCTTTTGAAAAGTAAATGGCATGTTAGAGAAAATAAAGGAGGGCTGATGGGAGGGGGTGAGCCTGTGCACGGCCAGTTCAGCCTTCAGGGCTGAGTGGACGGATGGTTTAAGTACAGCAGTTGAGTTATTGTGGTGGAGGGAGGGAGAGCTGCACCACGCTTGGTTTTTGCAGATCTTTGGTGGAGACACCTGTCCCAAACCAAGAGTCACATACAGGACAGCATTCTGGGGCTATTAGGGACCCTCCTGTCCCCCAGGTGCCCGCAGCACGGTGTGGGCAGGGACGGCAGCCTGCACCCATTGGTGCTCCAGCCCTTGGCTTAGCTGCCAGCGGGGACACCAGCCCTTGGGCTTGGCTGGTGAAAGAGGCTGAATGAGGTTTTGTGTTTGCAAAATTCATCAATACCTACACAAACTACATTTTGTCGGCTTGTGAGGAAGCACCCGGTGATGGTAAACCACTTTTATCCCCTGGGATGGGAACGGAAGGCACCCAGTGGGTTCAGAAGTGCCGGGCAAGAAGATCCTGCTGCACCTTGGAGCTCTGCCTGAATGTCTCAGGCCACCGACAACTGGTGTAAAGCATCACAGCTTGGCTGAGAGCAATCCTGTGATGGCCAATTCCCATCAGCTGAGGATCCAGGCTTTTGTGCCATTAAAGGCATAGTAGAAAAAAAATCTGTTGTGAATGAAGGAAGCTCTGGCTTAAAAAGTCCCAACAAGTTAGCTCTTTATTCTTTATCAGTGAAGTCTGCACACAATGAAAACATGGACAAGGGAAATTTGCACAGCATTTAACTTAGGTCAAAAAAACAAGTAATTTGTTAAGTGGCAAGGGCACCAACGCGTGCCATGTCACGCTGGATTTTCTTTAAAAATAAAAAAAATAACAAAGTTAAACTTTCAGTCAACCTGAAAATATTTGCTTTTTATGGGGGCAGTGCGGAACGAATGGGACAGCAAATCTTTCTTCGGTTGCTCGTTTACAGAGACTGAAAAGCTCTATAGAGACAGTGGGAAAAGAAGGAAAAAGGAGGGGTTGCAGTGAGGGAGGGAGGAAGAGGAAGGAAGAAAGAAAGAAAAAGAAAGAAAGAGAGAGAGAAAGAAAGAAAGAAAGAAAGAGAGAAAGAGAGAGAGAGAGAAAAAGAGAGAAAGAAAGGAGAGAAAGAGAGAAAGGAAGGAATAAATAAATAAATAAATAA
>VZTM01022404.1:48041-61049 GCA_013400555.1 Jacana jacana
AAGAAAGAAAGAAAGAAAGAAAGAAAGAAAGAAAGAAAGAAAAGAGAGAGAGAAAAGGGAACTAAGGGAAGGAAGGGAGGAAAAGAAGGTGAGTGGAAAGGAGGGAGAGAGGCAGAGTGGAAGAAAAGAATGTCCATGAGCAATGAGGTTCTCTGATAATACAATATTATCAAAAACTCTTGTTAAAAAATATGCCAGACTGAGAAACCAAACTCCTCAGACTACTTGATGCATTTCTCACTGATGACTAGAGAGGCGTCTTTCACAGAAACAGGGACTGCAGGAAAAGACTCTGATAGGGAACTCAGAAAAGGAAACCTGAAGTCTCCCCAGAAAGGAAAGCAGGAGCTGCCCAGATGGAAGAGGGAAACCCTGGCACTCATGTTATAGGAGGAAAACTCAGAGGTATAATTTCCAGCTCTTAAATACCAGGCATTCATTCTCTCTAATTTTTCCAGTTTAGCTGATTTGCCTATGTTTGGAAAATATTGCAAATGAATGACTTCTGAATTCTCAGAGGGACAGATGACCCATCATTGCTTTACTGAACTCACCTAAATTCATGTAAAAGAGAGAACTACTAAAAGAGATACTATCTGACAGTAGGACCGTGTTCACCCAGCAGACAATTCTATTTATTTACATTTTAAATCTCCAACTATCTCCATCTCCACCTCCAACTCATCTCCATCTCCATCTATGTCTATCATCTATCTCTCTATCTCTATCTCTATCATCTCTATCATCTCTATCTCTATCTCTATCTCTATCTCTATCTCTATCTCTATCTCTATCATCTCTCTCTCTCTCTATCTCTCTATCTCTATCTTCTCTATCTATCATCTCTCTCTCTCTCTCTCTCTATCTCTATCTCTATCTTCTCTATCATCTCTATCATCTCTCTCTCTCTTTCTCTCTATCTCTCTATATCTCTATCTCTATCCCTATCCCTATCTCTATCTCTATCTCTATCTCTATCTATCTCTATCTCTTCCCAGTGTGTTTGAAATGTCTTTCATCCTACGAATTACCCCCCAAAATGATGGAGTAAAACAATGCTGGTGGTGGTGTGAGCTTGCACTGCCTTTTGCTCATGCTCTGACACACACGTGGGAGCGTGCACACACACACACACACACAAAACCACATGGGGAAAGGAGGAATGGGGGCGCATTTTGACCTCCAGTGTCCGCACAATGAGCTGCGGACGATGCAGAAGGTTGGCTGCTTCTATACAGACCTGCTTTTGTGCTCTGGCCCAGGGCTTGATCCTTGGAGCCCTGTGTGCTCAGTAGACGCCAGAGAGATAGATGTGATCTGTTAGCCTCATCCAGCGCCGGCAGCTGAGCCGTTTTCACACAGGCAGGCAGGTATGGCAAAGCCTGGGTAACAGATGAGAACCCATGGGGAGCTCTTGACTATGGAGAATGAAAAATCAAAAGAAACCATATTGGACACAGATACAAAAGGAGTCCCCTGTTCCTTTTCTAACTCACCCACCCCCCCCCCTCCCCTTGTTCCTTTTCTCCTCTTCCGTACCAGGCTGTAATGAATGTGGAAAACTGCTCCCCCCCCCCACCCCCCCATAGTATTTGAGGACATATAGATTCCAGATGCTATTCTATGCAAATACTTCCACCCTTCCCTGCCCAGCAGCATCCTGAGTTAACCCTTCTGCCTGGCAATTTGCTGCCTTTCGCTTTCCACGCTGCGGTAGGAAAGAAAAAACAAACAAACAAACAAACAAACCACAAACCAAACCTTTAAAAAAACCCTTTAATAGTTTGTTTTTTTTTTTCTGAGAGGACAGATTTACACCCTACATAGTGCATTTGGGCTCAGCACAGCTGGGGGCACACCGCAGCAGTTAGCACATTTCTGGCTCTGATGGCAGTTCGATGCTTTAATCACTTAATGTCATGAAAAAAAGAGAGGTTAATTCCTAATAGTGGGGATCTGGGATCTCCCTTGAAGTCGCTGTTTGTAGCATGCCCAGAGTCAGAGACATTTGTCTCAGTGAAAACAGCCCGTAGAAGACTTTTTTAGCATAAATGCATGCAATTTAAAAGGAATTAAAGGAACATACGTAAAGCCCAGGAACCTTCAGGATCTGTTCCTTGGACAGCTGTGGGTCTTTTGTCTCCCACTGGCAGTTTTGTGAGCCTTGCTTCACACCAGCCATAACCCAAAATGTTTTTGCTTGGTAGCAAGCAAGGGAATGATTGCCTTACTCTGAGTCACTGCCATTTACAGATGAGCCTTTTCCATACCCAGTAAAGAAGAGAGAGTTGTGGAGAAGAGCAGCAATAGCTAACCTAACTGAAATTACTTTCCTCTGAGAAGAAAAAGAAATACCTCTCCCAAGATTTTATCTCCTGAGACATTTCTACCACCTAAAATTGCTTTCATGGGCTTCCTGTTTATAATCCCTTAGATCATGGGCATGTCTGTCTGGATGCACATACTCCAGGATCACCCCAAGGACAGCAGCAATGCAGCTTTCGGGGTTTGATCACTATGAACTATGATTGGATTTAATCCCTCCCTGAACTCAAAAAAAATAGATGGCTTTTAGTTTTGTTGTGACAGATTGATGGTAAGATTTGAGAGAGAACAGTAAGAGAGACAAAGCGGTCTCAGGTGGGAGCACCAAAGGCTCAAACATTCAGACATTTATTGCTGGAGAGATGAATCATAGAATCATAGAACCATTTTGGTTGGAAGAGACCCTTGGGATCATGGAGTCCAACCATCAGGGCTACTCTACAAAGTTCTCCCCTACACCAGATCCCTCAACACCACATCTAATCGACTCTGAAGCACAGTCAGGGATGGGGACTCCACCACCTCCCTGGGCAGCCCATTCCAGGCTCTGACTACTCTTTCTGTGGAGAATTCTTTCCTAATGTCCAGCCTAACCCTACCCTGCTGCAGCTTGCAGCCATTCCCTCTTGTTCTATCACTAATTGCCCGTGAGAAGAGACCAGCACCAACCTCTCTACAATGTCCTTTCAAGCAGTTGTAGAGAGTGATGAGGTTTCCTCTCAGCCTCCTCTTCCTCAAACTAAACAGTCCCAAAATGAATACACTCTCCTCAACCAAATAAATGTGCTTTTTGTATGGCGCTCACAATGGTGATTCCCAGCAACTGCCCTCTCCGCATCTGGTTGTGTGTGGGAACAAGATACTTATGAGGGTGTTTTGTTATTATTTCACTAGGCTTTCTGGGGTTTCCTTAAGTTGTAGGGTACATTCTGCTGTGTGAAATACGTTTCATCTGGTATGCATTTGAGTTCCTGCGTAGAGATGACATGGACTCTCCGTACTGATTTACACTAGGCGTCAAGAGCCCACAGTCCTTCTTTATGAACCCTACTTTGATCATACAGTGCAAAAGCATCTTAAAAGTCAGAGGTTCTTAACACTTTGGTTGTAACATTTTGTTAACAGTCTTTCTCAAAGAAACCACTGAATCAAGAAAATGTGCTGAGCAATCGAATGAGTCTTGCATTGAAAGAGTTTCCCCTGTTTCCTGAGTGATTGTTGGAAGAGGGTTAAGGATGCTCATCAGATTTTCCAAACCAAGCTTGCTCCTTCCTGTTTCAAGCAATCAGCTGAATGACAGTGAAGACCATATTTCTATTTATTGACATATTGCTTCTAGCTTGCATGGGCAAAGAAGACTTTTTAACCTATTGCAACTCTCAAGTTCCTTAAAGTAGAGCTCTGGTATTAACTTACCTCGCCTAGATGGTGTGATAATAGGCTAAGATCTTTATTTGGCTGTGACACCTGATAACCATTTTATTTGTTCTCAGTTATGCAGTGTGGTTTTTTTAAGAAGCTACTGATAAGAGTTCCCTGAAGGACAGTGAACCTGAAGGGGCATTAAAAAATTAGGGGATTGGAAAAAAACCCCACAGTTTGGCTGCATGTCTATGTCTAACAACTTTCAGTCTGTGCTGGAATTACATCAAACCCAGAATTTCACTGATTTTTTCACAGAATTTTGCTGATTTGCATCTTCTGCTAACCTGGTGTGTGCCTTAAAGCTCATGGGAGTTTCATCTTTCTGTTGACTCCAGCAAAACTGTCCCAGAAACAGTCATCTCCTTTCCCTGAAACACCCATTCTCACTGGTCTGTTTCTGTGGTCATTTATCTTTCTCAAGGCTGGATGGGGCTTTGAGCAACCTGGTCTACTGGGAGGTGTCCCTGCCCATGGCAGGAGGTTGGAACTCAATGATCTTTAAGTTCCTTTGCAACCCAAACCATTCTATGATTTTTGATTCTATTGACAGATCACTTATTTCTCTCATTTTTCTATGCATAATTCATCTGCAGAATGGTTTGGTTATGCATTGCCATATCAACATCTGCATATGTAGGAGAGGAAATGTTCTCCTTCTTGATGAGGTGGCTAAAAAGGGATAAAACTCCAGGTTAAATTCACCTGCTGAGCAGGTGACCCTTTTTAAATCTACAAAATAGCCGCAGAACAAGGTCTTGGGACCCATCAGCATAGGGGACAGTTTAATTACAGATTTGAGAGTAATTACAAGTAAGAAAAAAAATTAAAATGTTCAGTTTTTGAAGGAGTAGTTCCCCCTTTGGGGTTCATGGGCGAGTTTGAAGTGTTTAGGAAGGGTTCTGATTTAACACCCAAACAGTAGCTTCAGTAGCCCAGCAATAGCCCAAGCTCCCTGTGCAACCAAAGTACATTTAGAGCTCTAAGTTCTGTGTAAGGTTGATAAGATGTTCCTGGTTTTTATCTCTAGCTCATAGCAATGCCATGCCTGTGGCTGGCCTGTCCCACCAGTTCGGGAAGGGAAAAAGCACGTGCAGTGGTCATCATTCCCAGCTCTGCAGAGCACACGTGGGCTATCATGTTCTGAGCAGTGCAACTCATGTCCTGCATGGTCTCATCTATGTGCCAGGAGAGGTAATATAATTTCATTCAGACCCCAGCCACTGCTGTTATTATTTATGGCATTTTGATCTGCGCTTCCCCACCAGTCTATCAGCATTAGAGAAATGGTTTCTCATCATTACAGTGCCTTGTGACAAGAGGGATGGGGCTGAAGTGACTGACATCACCTCTCCTTGCTCCATAAAATAGGAGGTCATTGCCCATCGTATTCATTCCCCTGGAAACAAAAAGTAAAATTAAAACCAGCAGCTCCCATTCCAACCTATTTTGGGATTCTTTCCTCTTCCGGCTGTATTCTGGGCATGAACTGGGTAAACTCAATCAATACAAAAAAGGCTCATTGATGTCAAATAGATGGTTCCTAGTCCCAGATGTGTCATGCTCAGTTAGTGAATAACAGAGTGTCAAATAAAGCAATAAATCTTCTTACTTGCTGACTGCTGCTGTGCAGGGCTGCCATGCGAAGACACTCAACGCGCTCGCTAATTCTGTGTGATGAGTGAGGCTGGCTGCATCCCTGTCATTTCCAGAGGCCAGCAGAGAGGTGCAAACATATTGAGTTGGGACAAGTGCTGGATCAGTGTCCCTTTCTCCACACCTTGAGGCCATTGTTGGAAATCTGTCAGCGATGTGCCATGGAAACGCTGTCAATTTTAAGCTTGATTTCAGCAAGGCTGTTCGTGGTGCAAGGTGGTGCCCAGAGCAGGAAGAAATGGTGCAGATGGGCTGTGTGTCTGCTAAATAATTGATGTTGCTCTCACTTCTTCTCAAACACTGATGCTGGGGGACAGTCTGGAGTGCTCTGGGCAGAGGATGTCAACAGATAAGGCTCAGGGAGGAACTCCAGCATAGACCATACCGAATCCGTCACCCATGTTTGGATGAACCATACTGAAAGAAAAATGAATTCAGTATCTGGGGCCAACCAATCTTTGAGGTCTGTGTTGAACCTCCAAATAAGAGAGCTCAAGCAGCCAGGGATGATAGGTATTGACAGACCTGTGGCAAAAGCCATTAACTCACTCCAGACAAAAATCTGACAGAAAGATCTCTGGCCAAAAGCACAAGAGTAAGGAGTCTTAGATACCTTCAGGACATTTTAGTGGGAAAGTGAAAGCAAGGCATCAAACCTCAACAAGCTGTTGCACAGTGCCTGAGTCTTACAATATTTGTCCCCAGTTGATAGTGGCTTGCCTGGAGTCAGATTGCTATAAAGTTCTGTTATCCAGACTCCAAGACCTGCTGTGTTAGGACTGCGAATGGGGAGACATCAAAGAAACCTTCTTACATCATGCAAGGACACTGGGTGTCATAAAAGGAACCCATAAAAAAATTAGCATTTTGAAATTTTCTGGTTGTTCATGTAGATAAATCTAGTCAACATCAAGATATCACCAAGGAGAAAAACCTGCGTTTTAGCAATTACCATTCATGTTTCAGCCTCTTGTGTCAGTGGGTTTTGCCTGTGTCTGTGCCTGTGTGGTAACTGGTCTATTCTCCTTGCCTTTCAGTGAAGGATCTCTGACTTGCCCCACATTACACTGTATTCCTCTGATTTAGGTAAATTGAGTCTCTTTAACTTTGGGGTCCATTTCATTTTGGGGTGTACTTGAGAAAAGAAATGAAGAGAAGAAACAGGCTTTAAACTTAGAGTGGGTCAACACTTCATGCCTCCGAGGATCCAGAATTACCACTGGCATGATGTGTCATCACTTGAAAATGAATACTCTGATTTAACAGGGAATAACCAGGCTGCCCAGGACCACTGTTTGAGTGCACCAGGATTTTCCTGTGAAACAGTCCATGAGTCCATGCTTCATTTTAAAGCTTTATTTGAAAAATTGCTCCAACAGGACCTCAGTGCCTCTACCTAACCCAGAGCAGTAGAGCGAACCCCACTGCCAGGAAGGGCTGGGGACAACTGCATCCTTTGTGAATGGGTTCCTGCCATTAATGATGGCAGGAGAAGAGGGGCAACAAGACAACCCTGCAAGACTCGGGTTTGTCCCTTTGATGTGTTTACAAGTTGGGAGGTGGGTTTGGATTTGGGGTTCACTTCTTCCTGTTCAGGACAGCTACTCCTTGCTAATGTGTTCTTTCAACTGTCTCACCTCTACCTTAATTATTCCCTAGGACTAGATTCACTGTAAATAGTGCTACAAGTCTCCAGGGTGCTGCACAGGTAGGAGTCCCACCCCTATGAGGTGAGCAAATGAGTCATTGCTTTCACAGCTCTGATTCAACCATTATGGTGCATAAGCACAGCTTTTGTTCAAGTATCTTATAAGTCTGTTGCCTCCAGAAGGTTGGGTGTACACAGAATCAGGATCTCTGCCCTCCAAAGTGAAAGGGGTAATCAAAGGGGGCTTGGGGCACAGTAGGGAGCAAGACAGAAACTGAAATCTCAGTCTCTCTCCTGAACCAAAACACTGCCTCCTTTCCGAAATATTTTATTTCAGAAGTCTAGTTGAGTCTATCACTTAATATGGGAAACGTGGAAAAATCTGTACTATTTCACCTTACTGAAAATAAAGAGTATGTTTTGTAAATTCTGTAGCAGATCCCTTTCTTTCCTCCCCTAGCTCAAATATTCAGTCACTTTAAAGGAGGAAAAGGGGGGGAAATAAAGGGGAAAATGAGGAAGTGCAGCAAAGGCTTTGATTTGTCTGTGGCATAAAACTGGATTATAATGTCATTTGCTAACTGACAGATCATTTAGTGTCCTGGAAGAGTCTGTTTTCACACCGCTGAAGCTCTCACAGGGGAATTCTGTGTGGGCTCCTTATTGTCAGAGCTATTTTTCACCCAATTTGTTTCCAAATGATGTCTAACCTGAGGTCTTCCCACTGAGAGGGCTTTAAGCAATGATTAATGAGAAGTGTTTTGCCAGACCCACCTGGGGAATGGCCCATCTGCGAACTCAGGTAAGATGGAGCTGCCTACAAGGCATTGGCTTGTGAATGGCAGGCAGCTTCCCATGGCTTGAGGCATAGCTCACAGCAAAGGCAAGGTGTTCACTGTTTGCATCTCAGTGATTCATAAAAGGACCGGAGATAAATGTCACTCACTCCATCATTAATGTCT
Source organism: Jacana jacana (assembly GCA_013400555.1). Lineage (NCBI taxonomy): Eukaryota > Metazoa > Chordata > Aves > Charadriiformes > Jacanidae > Jacana > Jacana jacana. Next base: position 56,055 of record VZTM01022404.1, read on the forward strand.
AGTTTGAAGAAACAATCTCCCTCTCTGGGGACTGATCCCCTTCCTGTTCCATATTCAATTATATTATGCATTCAGCATATGTACAGCACCTACGTGGGGTACATTTGAAGTGGCCTACGGTTGCCAGCCGTGCTACGGCTAGTTAAAGGTGGCAAGTTTAAAGCAGGCATGTTTTCACGTGTCCACCTGGCTCTCAAATGCTTTCTTGTTTGAGCTCTGAGGTCTTCTCACCTCCTTCCAGTGGTGGCTCTGCATGCAGCTACACATTCACCCCTGCTTATATTGGCTGCACGGTAAAACAAGTGGGAAAACCCTGATTTTCGGTCTATATTAATTTTGTTAATTGTATGGTTTTGTTCTACCAGAAAACCCAATTATCCCTGACCTCCAAAATGGAGATGTTTTCGGAGCCTCTTCATTATGTGTAGGCAGGACAACCTTATCCTTTACTTTCCTGAGAGACTTCTCATGTGCATAACACTGCTAATAGTAAAAGTGAATTTCTTGGTAGCTGTCTAAAACAATCATTAAAATGCTCACATAAAAGTTAAGAAGCCCTGAAAATTTGGTTTCTCCCTGTATTTATGAGGCTGAAATCTGAGCATATTTCTTACAGAATAATTTCCCTCCCCTGATTTATGTGGAAGCTCCAGGCTCAGCCATCATCTGGAAATACATTCCTATACAGTCTGTGTCATTTAAATGCAGCATCCTACTGTCCCGTCTGTCAGGACCAAAACATAATGGGTCCAACTGTCTATGAATAAAACAGATTGTTTGTAGGGAATATTTATTGCCGATAAAGAGCAAGAGTTTATATTGGCAAAGGCCGTCCTTCTTGTAAATAGCTAGAGGCTCCCGACATCCCCTGACTTGCAGCAGCGTTTATTCTGTTGAACGTGGATCCAAAACATTTCTCACTCCTGGCTTGGCAAGATGAGTTTGACAACGGTTTTCGAACCAACTGTTGTGACACCGGCAGTTGCATTTTGTCTGGAATTTCACCTGCAAAGCAATCTCCCACTTTCTTTAACTACTTCTCTTGCCAGCAACATGTTTACCATGATTTAGATGTCTATTATACGCATGAACGACTTGTCTACTTAATTTCATCAAAAAAATGAACCCTCATAAGTGGCACAGATGCTGGTATGATGGTAATCAAATTAGTTTTTGGACAGGTTTATGGCCACTTGCTGTCAGTTAAGCTCTCTTTGGCTATCTTCACTCTTAATACAGTTTTGATGGTGATTAATGGCTCCATTAATACACGATTTGTGCTGTGATAGACACCACATTATGGTCTTGTTTGCTGACCACAGCTGATCATGTATTTTTGTAAACTCGGTCCTGAAGAAAATATCAGTCATATTTAATATGTCACCATTACATATTGCCATGCAGAGGTCGCAGGGAGAGACCTTGCTCTTATCCCCTCCTCACCACGGATGAGCTTCTGTGCTGCTAAGAGAGGCAGAAGCCCCATGAAGAATGTGCTGGGATTAAATGTTCATCAAGTTTCCTCATGCTGGGAACATGCCAAGGATCTCACACCGATGATTTTTCCTGGCTAGGCGGCCATGCTACTCATCCTCCGTTTCTCTCCTGCATCCCTTCAACTTGATTTCTTTCTCATGAGATCCAGGAAAGATGGATGATTTTGGGGTGGGGTATGGGGAGGGGGGTGGCTATTTATTTAGGGTGTTTTTTCTTTCTGCACATTTTAATGTTCTCCTCTCAATTCTCTCCCTTTCACAGGCTTTTCTGAGCTGTCCACAATCAACAAGTGAGTCTAGCCAAGCCATTTTAAACTCATTTTCACGAGTTTCATTTCATCCACTGCCACTCTACCACTAGCTCTATGCGAAACGGGGTAGAAACTGGGATTTCCTTTGGAGGATATAACATAGCAAGTTGTCGGTCACACTAGTGATGGACGAATTAGAGCTGGAAGGGGACCAAAAGAGGTAAAAAGTACCGCTGAATTTCACACAATGTGTGCTGGGACTCAGCACAAGAGCAGTGTCTGGGTGAACTTCTGGTATTAAAAGAGCTTTAGCTATTTTATTTTTTTTAACCTAAACGTCATTGTGAAGCAGACTTTATTTGGGAACAGTGCTATAACCTGTGGCATTTTGCCATCCCGCCCCCTCACCTCCCTGCACACCCACAGAAGCGCACAAATACACACTCTCAAACTGGTTTTGTAAATGAAATAGTGCAGGGCACTGGAACAAGCCCACAAGTTCCTTTTTTTTATTAGGCAATGAGGAACAGGAAGAAAATGACGACCCTGGAAAGAGGTAAATGGCCATATTAGGGATATTGGCACTGGGGTTTTTTTAAAGTAGTTGAAGAAATATGGAGGGTTTTGTTTTGTTTTGTTTTCCTCCAGTAATTAAACCTAGTTTCTTTCTGGCCATATTTGATTTTTATGTTCATCTGTGCACTTGCCTAAACTCCACCCACTTGTTCCTCTGCAAATATTTATTATGCAAATGGTTTGTTTTGCATTGGGTGAGCGGAGCAGATGCCCGTTTCCACATAACTGTTCTTTAGGAAAATGGCAGACTAGCTGGGTAACATATTATTGAACTAGTTAAATAGTTATGATTGGTGTTGAATCACTATAAGTGCTCCTTGTAGAGTTCTGGTTTCCAGCAGTGATGTTTAGATTTTCTGCCTACAGTTATCTCTATCTGTATTCCCCCGTCAGTCCCAGCAGCTGCTGGGATTCTTCCAGTCCTTTCTCTGGAAGCAATGGCTCTCCCCATTTTCTTTAAATCCAATAAATTTTCTGTAATTCCTCTTCACACAGGCAACCAGGATCCCACTGGCCACTGAGATTGCTTTGAACTTTTATTCACTTTATCTTCTGATAATGAAAATCTTTATTAGAAGCTGTTAGTGACTCTCCCTTCCTCTGAAGGGAATCCTGAATCCTCTCTGGCCCACCTTAAAACAAGTGTGTCATTTCCTGACCTCCTTCTGGACTCCTGATGAGTCCAGGAGTAAAAAAAATTAGTATCTTGAGAACATCTATGCTTGGAAGAGGCAAGATGGAGGGGTGAGAGGGGAACAGCTTCCACAGTGCAGCCATCTAGATGGGGCACAGCAGAAGCTCAAAGTAAGAGAGTCAAGAAGGGAGATTTGCTAGAGTTGTGTAGAGATGACTTGTTTCATCTCTTTTTCTTAAAGGTAACCTAAAAGCTTATTGAATAAGGGCAGATCATTGGCATACTCTCACGCAGATCAGCATATACTCCAATGGGCATACACACACATGCACACACACGTTTGTGTCATACATATTTACATATAACAGACACCATTCCCACTAGACAACTACCCCATGGGCTCCCTTGGCCATTCTGTCACCCAATTCCCTCTTCCTTTATTCTTTTTGGATGCTTCTGGTGAAGTAGTCACATCCTTCCTCATTTTTCTTTTCTAAACATGGCATAGAATCATACCTCTGGAGAACATCTTCCAGTTCATCTGATAAAGCACCGTTATGAAATCAGGCGAGCTGACGAGAAGTCAAAGCTATTTCACAGACCGTCTCCTTCGCTATCCTGCCACATTGGTGGCTGTCCCCACTTGTCATCTGCCATGCATAAGGGTTACACACCTATTGCGAGCCCTCTGCATCATTTCTTGTCTGTTAGAAAGTGAAAGGGATCTCGTTCCTCCTCAGTGCAACGAGGCATTTCCCTTCCCTTGGCCCTATAATAGATACCATCCGTGTGTTGCAAAGCCACTCACTTTGCATAAGAGAGGTTCAGTCTGCTTGCATTTCAGCTATGAAAATCAGTGTCACTTCAGTGAGAAGAACAGAGAAGAACATATTGTTATATTGCTCGAGAGTTAAACCTAAACAGGCCTTATGTGAATAAATAACAGGAAAAAAAAACCACTTTTGTCATATACAACCAACAGTTAACTGTTTCTCAATAGTTCCCTTAGGCTACATCCTGAATATAACAAATGACTGAAACACCTCTAGTTCAGAATTCACAGCTCTGTGTGAATCTATAAGTTAGCTTCCCTTACTTATTACCTAGTATGATTATTTCTTGGTCACTATATTTACTTCTTCTCTCAGCATTTCAGTGGAGAAATTGCATGTGCACAGATGCACACAGATGTTCCCACATATATTTACATGCTTCTACACATAAAAAAAGTCACTAAACTAACTGATATTTGCTGATGGCTTTTGTCACTCCATAATATAAGACTGGCTGATGGGACAGAATATTCTGGTATAACCTGGTATTTAATAATATTTTTTTTGATGCTTAAAATGTGTGTGAACCCATACATAGATGTACCCGTGTTTGTGGGTAGATATACACATATCTGGAGAAAAAAAACATTATAAATCTGATTGTTTCTTGCCATACACTCATAGAATATGAAAACAGAATAATCTGTGACCCTCTGTCTACCTCAGATGTCCAAGGTGACAATGCAAAGAAGCCCTGGCACTGATCTCTGTGCTGAAATCCGCTGAGATGGTTCACATGAAGCAGTTGAGATTCTGCCTTATGTCTTCATTGCTTTCTGACATACACTGAGGATACACACACAAGATAGCTTTATACAAGGGTTATTTCAGGAAAAAAATCAATCAACAAATCACATCAGAACTGACTGAGTTGGTTCTGACTTGGCGTTGGGAGTTTTAAGTCCACAGAGATAATGTTCTCTGTGAAGACATCAAAAGCCAATGGGCTCATTGCTTGTGGCTGTGCTGGAGCTTGACACTGCTGGTAGTGGGCACCAACCAACCCCTTGCTGGTTTTACTGGTGAGCTTGGCAAAGGGAGACAGCCCACTGCAGAGACTGGAGATGTTCCATCTGAACCCAACCTGGCATCTCCACCCCAAGCAGCACCCCCATCTGTGGTCTCACTGTGGGAGGCTCCCAGAATTGTGCAACGGACCATGAAAAAGAAGCATTATCGTGGATCATGGAATCAGGGAATTGTCA
>VZTM01022407.1:1075-37516 GCA_013400555.1 Jacana jacana
CCTGTGCCTTCACATAAGGACCTGCTTTACAAAAAAAAAAAAATGCTAACACCACTAATAGGGAACCAAAGACCTGCTAAGTACATTTCAATCACTCTCCAGTGCTTTGATTCTGATAACTTCCTGGAGAAAAAAAAAGAGGAAACATGCTGATAAAATGAATACAGATACCCAAAATGCATGAAAGCAAACATTAAAATAAAAAAAAAAGGGTGTGTGTGTGTGTGTAAAAGACAGGTTTAAATTCCCTTTGGCTGAGAGGTCTGACACATATGACCTTAATTCAATCTTGACAGCAATTCGCTTCATACCACAGAATGGCTGAGGTTGGAAGGAACCTCTGGAGGTCATCTCATCCAACCTCTCCACCTAAGTAGGATCACCTAGAACAGGTTGCTCAGGATTGGTCATCCTCATGGTAAAAAAAGTGTAAAAGCTTCAGATGGAACCTCTTGTGTTTCAGTTTGTGCCCATTGCCTCTTGTCCTGTCACTGGACATCACTGAAAAGAGCCCACCTCCATCTTCTTTGCACCTACCCTTCAGGTATTTATTTATATACATTGATGTGATTGCCCCTGAGTCTTCTCTTCACCCATCAAACAGATATCTCAACAATATCTCTTCCAAGAAAAGCAAAGTTGGGTGTAGGCTAACAGACAGTTCCACTACCCACGTGCATATACCTATTTGGAAGTGAACAGGGACCAATTAATTTAATATTTCATCCAGCAAACATGATCTTGACCCAGATCAGTGACTTTATCTGCTTTGTCTGCAGGGCTCTCTGCAATTCAGACTGCCAATGGTTAGTTAATACAGGAAATATATTGGGTGTTATGTTTAAACATGTTTAAAGGGAAGAAATTCATTTGTTGGATTGCTTATATGCAAATGTGAATATTGCCATTTCAACACTAGTTCTACTCACTAAAATTAGCAGAATATAATTACAGGTCTTCCATGCAAAGTTATTCTAAAATATCTGTTAGTAGACAGTGAGGAAGACACACCACATGATATGTACCAAAGCAGAACTTGCCTAGCAGGCCTGGGACAGAAGAGCTCATCTAGTCATCTATGGCAAGACAGACTTTCCCATCTGAAAATAAATTCAGCTAGCAGCTGAATCTAAGACTTTGTTGGTGGAAGAGAAAATCTAGGCACACAGTCTTTATGATTGCAAAGATAATTTTCCAAATACGAAATACTACTGCACTGGCTTCATAAATCTATGGCTAATATCACTGCCTGGCTTTACTCACAGTTGAGCAGATCTCTGAACTGCAGATCTCAAACCTTTCTGGGCTATGTACCTCATAGCATTTTATCAGTGTCTTCTCTATGGTTTTAAAAATACCATAACAACACTTCTGAAATGGTTGCCAGTTCTTTAAATGAAGTAAATTCAAGCAAGAGTCTGGAAAGAGTCTATATTTAGAGTTTGATTGCAGTTTAACTCTGGTAAGTTTAAACCAATTTAGTTAGCAAGACATTTATAGATAAGTGCTCATTTCAGTTATGAGCGGGTTTGTTTTTTTTTTCCAGTTTACCCTACAGCATCCAGAAGCAAATTTGACTAAAACCAAAGCAGCCATTCCTAAACTAAACATCCACTACCTGAATCCCAAATTTAAAGCTCATTAGAGTTCACAAATACCATCACCTTATGGAGGCACGGCTTTTCTTTCACCCCTTAGATTACACATTAGATGAACCAGTGCTGCTACATCTTTGACTTCATAAATGCAATCAAGCAGCTACTTGAATTTACAAAAGCACCTAATGTTAACAGATGTAGTTTTGTGTGTCCCACTGGGAAAGTACTGTCTTTTCAGACAAAGACAAGCAATATGAAAAGTGTCCAGATAAGTCTAATAATGAATTTTGGGCAATCTACAGACAAGCTCTGCTCACTTTCCAAGCTGAGCGGAAATTTTGGTGCAATGAAATGTGCAGAACCAGACTCAGTCTTTTACATCTCTAATTTTGTCTAATTTCTCTAATTGACGGAGCTCTGTTTCTTTTCCAAGACTGCTATGATCATGACCCATTGCACACAGGACTTTAAAAGTTGGCCCTACCACACTTTAAACTCTTTGCTATGTAGAAAGCATTAGTGTTTTTCAGGAATCCCTGGAGTTCCCACAGGAATACCTGGTGGAATAGCAATCCAAATTCTGTGTGGCCAGAGCAATTCCTGCCTTGGAGGTAAAGGATTTGCTTATACCAGGGCAACTAATTCCACTCAGGGCTGGTACATCATCTTAGCCACAAGAGCAGAAACACGAGACAGACAAGCATTTCAACACTTCTGGCTAGGGAATCTTGCCCTCAACACACATACTGATGCTTGTACATGGTCTCCTGGCTGTCTATACTCCTGTCCATCTGTTGGGATGGCATTACGCCAGCTAACAAGGTAGCATGCCAGTTTCACTAGCACAAATGTGCCAAATATTGTTTTGAGGTTTTGAATGCACTGCTTTCAGAAGACTGCAAGAGCCAGAGAGAAATTGTCTCTACAAAAGAAAAAAAGCAAGAAACTTCTGCACAACCCCAGCTCTCCTACAGCTACTGTAGGTTTGATCTCCTTTTCTTTTTCAACACTCAAGCACCTTCCCGAACATGGAAATCTGAAAAAAGTTGTTGAATATGAGAGATTGCCAGGCAAAGCAGGTGGTATTTTAACAGACTCACTGGTAAGACCATTACATGCCTGCAGGAGGTTCCATCTCTCTCTCTATATATATATATATGTACATCATATGCTAATAACCTCAGGAGAAAGCTTCCCTATCTATACCTGCACATTTCTTCACTCTTTTCCTTCTAATCATCTCTACTCCATGTTTTTAGAGTTGTTCTTCTCATAGAACTACAGTGTTTCAAAATACCTATTAGCCTCTTAAATAGAACCACAGTTCTTGCTGCTGGAGCAAGTATATAGGAAACTCTTCACAACCAGCAGTACCCAGTTAACTTCAATTTTACTGTGAGCTTGAAAATCACAGAAACAGCTCAAGACTCTGTCATATCAACATTTTCCTAAAGGCGGGAGCTTCCCAATAAGCATTAATTTAGAATTTTGGACAAACATACAAACTCCCTCTTTTCAGAAGTTCCCCTGTGGTTGCAAGCGTCTCAGTCCCTGAGACGAGTAAGTCATAAGAGCCATGATATATAGGGTTTAAGCCAGCCGGCTTGCCAGCTCAATACATTACTGAACACTTGGGAAATACTGGAAATTCTCTCCTGTAAAATTTTAAGCCTAAGCTGCACACTTGCCATATAAAAAGAGTCAGCTGAAACTACAGAGCAGGGGAGGGAAGGGAATAAAATTATGTAATAAACATTGTCAAGAGGAAGTAGGAAAATGGAAGAGACAGTAAAGACCTGAAACAAAGCAAACAGAAGCAACTTCTGCCGAATCCCTCTGGGTTAACGTTACAGCCATCATAAAGCTGCCACGGCAGTCATGGAAAAATACAGGAAGGTTAGTTTTCCGTTAAGATACAAAACACAGAGAAGGCTACCTGCATGCCTCCAAAAGCCTTTCCTCTGGAGTTATTTCCCTGAGCGGCACATGCTTAGCTCACTGACAAGCACATCATTAGCATGGGCACCTTTCATGTTCTGCCACAAGGGCTGTCTCCATGTTCCTCAGCAACCTGGGACACAGCACTGCAGAGGGACAGGGATACAAAGATGTGTCTCAGAGTTGACTGAAAAACCAAGGATCCTACCTGCCTGTATTTGTATCAAGTTGCCAGATATGTTACATCAACAGGACAAGGGGCAATGGGCACAAGCTGGAACATAGGAAGTTCCATTCAAACATGAAAAAAAAATCTTCTTTGCAGTGAGGGTGACAGAGGTCTGGAACAGGCTGCCCAGGGAGGGTGTGGAGTCCCCTTCTCCGGAGATTTTCAAGACCCACCTGGATGCAGCCCTGAGTGATGTGCTCTGGGCAATCCTGCTTCAGCAGGGGAGTTGGACTAGATGATGTCTAGAGGTCCCTTCCAACTCTGACAGCTCCATGATTCTGTGAACAGAATACAGTCATCCATCAATTTCTAAAGTCATCACAGTAGTGGGACTTTTCTTCTCAGGTCAGTTAAGCCAAATTACTTAACTGCTCTGTCAATCAGATCCCACTGCTTTTGATACTAGCACATTGCTGGACTGGGCTCAGATAGAGACAACGTTGTATGCTTTGTGATTCCAAAGTCAAAGAACACGCAATTGATCCACCCCCACCCTACCCTTTCCCTTCTGCCACACACTTTCTGCTCAGAACATGTCTGAAGAGAAATAAAAGACCGCAGCTCAAGCTACACAGTCGTGCTTTTACTAGTTTATCACTAACATCCCTGAACAGGGATTGCACTTGGAAGCATCACTTTTGACAGCAACAGTGTTATGTGCTGGTGGGGGGGAAATATGGGGTGTGGAGACAAGAAGTGGGAAAGCTTCGTGATAGTAAACACAGCCAGCATGAAGGTAACCATCTGCCAGGAGGCAACTCTGACATGTAAAACATTGAGCGAGCATGAATGAAGAACAGCAAACCCCACCCCTGCACCAGACACAATCAGTCTGACCCCTTTGAAATTTTTATTTAAATTAATGTTACCTTTTAATAACCTTTCACTGCTCTCTGCAAAGATAACAGGTGTCATTAAAACAGCTGTCACTGTGCCAATCTTCCCTGAGACACCTATTTATTTGGATCTTCCGAGAGAAATATAAATTAAATCAGTCATTCTATATTAGAGGGTTCCCAGGGACAGTTAGTTGATTGGCATCTCACTGTAGTGGGCAAGTCATGGCAAGACACTTGTAGAAGACAGCATTTTCCCTGAAGTCTTGATGCTGCAACATCTGACAGGAATATGTATATATGTATAGATTGATTTTTTTTGATGAATGATACTCTGTGAAATATCAGAGAGAAAAATGTCAGACATACATTGCATAGCAATCGAGGGCTAATGAAGATCCAGGTATTAAATCAATTAAGAAGTATCAAAAGCTACCTAATCATCAAGGAACAAAATTGGCACCACAATATGTAGTGAGTATGGGAAAGCCTAATTTACTAAACATACCCTGCAGTCACATAATTGCATGTAATTTTACCAGCATAATTAACTAATTTAATTACCACTTCTCAAGTGCATCAATTATTGACATTACAGAGTTTTCAGACAGCAGAATTACTGTGTGTTACATTCAGAGAATGCAAAATGCTTTGTATGCCTATTTTCCAGTCACAGTCAACAACTGAGAGGGAGCACAAGCAGCAAAAGGGGAAAATATTTCAAGTGCAACACACAGAGCACAGTTTAGGGGTCAGGTTTAAGAGATGATCCAGACAAAACCATGTTTATGTAGGACTGAAAAGTCAACAACAAACAACTGGAGAGACCAAGGAGACAAAAACTGAGCATGGTACTAAAGCAGACAACTTATTTCTTAGCGATGGACCCTATTTTAAGTTAAATCTATCCAGGGGTGACAAGCTCTTTTGAGATCTACCAGCCACACTTACCTCTTCATCAAGGACTTAATCTTACACTAAGATTTGCAAGGATATGCAGATACCTGCACCAAGCTTCACCAAGCTCACTAAAAAGTCATAAAAGTGTCAGGTCTGTCTGCCTGAGTTCCAAAGCAGAATCAAAGCCCAGGGAGATGTGGGCTAATATGAAATAAGGAACAGGGATGTGCTTGAAAAACTCTGAACTCACTGGTTCCCTGCAAGACAATGAAGAAAAAAAGAAGTACAAACATGAAGTATGGATGCATTCTTATTAAATAAAATGTAGCTTTGCCATGTGGGATCATTACTCAAACTTGAAGAACTATTGATCCTCTGCTTAATGTTTAGATGCTGTATGTAAATCTTTGCATAAAACCATTTTGTTTCAGCAATAAGCTTTTCAAAGTCAAGGGAGATGTCAGCATCTGCTCCCTATGGAGTCTTAAGAGTCGGTGTCAGTAAAAAATGGGCAGCGTCAGTAAAAATTATGCCCTGTGTCAGTAAATTTGTTAACAGGGTGGTTAGAAACCCTGGGAGCTGTGGTGTCATTTTCTTTTCCTATTGCCCTCTTGTACTTGACCTTTGCACAGCTGTTTCACAGTATCTGGAGATGGCTGAACTGTGAAATAGTGATTACAGGAAAGGGGGCATTTTAATGTGACAATACAACCTAGAACAAGAAGAGGGCATTCTTTCATATGCCAACTGAGATCTTTAAAGTCTTTTTTGTCTTTCAGATTCAATTAAGAGCAATCACTACAACCCCCTCTTTTAAATCTAATGCCAATGCTCAGTTACCCTTTTTAAAGTCATGAAAGCATATTGGATTCATTGTGGTGATTATTCCAAGCAAGCAGAGGCACTTTGTTAAAATACAAGACCAAAGTCCAAATAAATCAATACCCAGAAGATGCTTAGAGTTACACAGAATAAAGCAAGTGCAAACTGGGTCCAATCAGTTGCATCCCCGTCTGGTCGCTGGGCACAGCAGCACATGTGGTAAAGGCTCCTCCCTCGGAGACACACAAATAATACATTTGAGAAAAATTTCTACTGGAGCAAGGCCACTGGTACCCCATCCTTTCATGGAGTAGACTACATCCTCCACTGAGTAGCAGTGCATAGATGGAACTATGAACCTGTTGCTGTCATTTCTGTAAGGGCCTTGTGAGGTTCCACTTTGGGCAAAATTTAAACACATGCTTAAATTTCAGCAACCATTTAAGTTCAGCAACCGGCTTGAAGAATGCAGACAAGTACCATCTTTGTCTAGAGATGAATCAGACTGGTCTGGTGCATGTGGCAGTAATGAAGCTTCCTCCAAAAGCACAAGAGACTCCTTGAACCTGCTTCAAAGGTTCTATGGGACTAGGCTATGTCTTCCTGTTCCATCTGGAGTCCCGATTTGAAACCATGATGTGAAAAAAAAACAGGACAATGAGAAAAAACACGTTACGATCACAGGCAGTGGAAGGAAGAAGACAGAGGAGGAAGGGGACCAAAACATTTTCATGCTAACAGACAAAATTACTTTTTCTAAACAAACCTGATGAATGATGCTCTTCACGCTGCTCATTCTGCAAGCTGCTCTCTGCATACCTGCCACATGGCTGCTACCAGTAAAAGCAATTCCAGCAATGATGGTGATGTGTGAGGGGTCTGCACTTGCAAGACACCAGGCCTAAACCATCATTCATTGCAGTTGTAAGTGGGTGGTGGAACTTAACTAGTCAGCTGATTAAGTGCATATAAATGAGTGTAAACAGACAGCAAAATGAGCAGATGAGTCAGGAGCAGCAGGAAAGAAAAAAAAAAATACTCAAATCTTCCTCATAGACTGTCAGCCCTAGCAGGGATTGTGTCACAATGCTCCAGCCTTCAAACATCCTCTCAAGTGACTGCAAAATGCGTAAGAAGGTTGCGATTTTTCCAAACACCAAACAGTCTGTAGTGTATGGGGCATTACTGGCTGTACGTACTTAGCAATCTGAAATACAAACTATTACTAGTTTGTGCAATACATAACCTAGCAATTTGTATTTAAAATTGAAAAGCTGTGAAAAGTCAGCATCCCGCATAGAATCATAGAACAGCTTGGGTTGGAAGGGACCTTAAAGATCATCGAGTTCCAACCCCCATGCCCTGGGCAGGGACACCTCCCACTAGAGCAGGTTGCTCAAAGCCCCATCTCTTCATCTGTACAGCACAGGTATAAGCCTGTTTAAAAAGACTTCATCTTATGCCATCCCCAGTACTTCCAGTGTGCATGTAAAGCACAAACTTTCATATGAACAGTTTGAATCACTGATTTATTAAAGACTGGAAATAATACCTTTGGATGTCTTTTTCCACAGTACTTGAAAGTTGTTTAGCGGATGTAACATGCTGGTGAGAAAGACATTCCGGTTGCTGCTGGATTTAGTAGACTTCTCAAGAATGCTCCTGTGATGAACTCTAGAATTCCAATTTGTTTTCATCATCCACCCTGCAAGCACTGTGGCCTGCCATACTACGTGTGCAGTCACTGATCTAAGACGCTGTCATAACAGTTTGAGGCTGACCACAAATCAGGCAGTAGGATGCTCCCCTCACAGTTTGCAAACAGAGCTGCCTAGTTTCCTATTTCACAGATACTAAGGAGTGAAAGTAGAATCAGCTCATCAGTACTTTTAGCATCCCTCTACCTGAACTGAAGACCAAACAGATTAATTGGACAGAATAAGATGCTTCCTAAGTTCTGTCATTTCGAAGGTCTTCTCTGCAAAGCTTTTTCTCAGCCTCTCTTCTCAGACAAATTAGTTTGGAATAATCCTTTTCTCACATATTCTATTGCCCTTTGGCAGAGCCTGGGAGTTTGGTGACCTCTCTTGGGAGGCCTTACTGCCAGTGGCAAGTGAAATGCTTCTCACTTCACTAACTCACCCCGATACTATAGCATTCCCAGATATCACTGAAGTCAAGTCCTCTTCAGCCTCAATTCCAAATCTGGCATTTTGGACAAAATGGAGGTTTTTCCTCCCCGTTGTGCTCTCATGCTTTCTAGATGCTTCAGCATCCCTTCAACACAGGACGTAGTGCTGCAGATACAGATGGGAACAAAGCAAGAAGGGCAGCACAACACTGTGAAAGGCGCATGACCAAGAATAGCTAACCATCTGGCTCTCCTCATTGGCATTCTCGGTATCATGGTTTTCCCTTTGTTGTATGAGGAGGGAAAACAGGTTGAATATCCCTCTCCTACCACACATTTGTGAACCAGACTGCAAACACTGGCCCAAAGGGTAGCACATCTGGTTAATATCTCAGTGCTCAGCTACTTGTTTAACACAGAGTCTGTTCTGAGCTGCTCTGGATCTCTTTTAAATAACTGGACCCTCGTGTAATTGCTGTCCATTCACTACACCAGGGTAGCTGAGACAGAAGCAGTCTGCATACCACATGTGCTACCAACACACAGCAGACAGCAAGGACGGCCAGTACTGGCCCTGACAGCTCTGCCAGAGCCCTTCAGTTAACCCTAGCCAGTGTGGAACTCCCAGAAAGATAAGCATCAACTAATATTAGCTAATTCTGTCAGTTCCATGTCAGGGTAGGTGGGTAGGAAAACAACTGAAGGAAATCATAGTAATTTAGTGAAAACAAAGAGGTGGAGGGTGTCTGGGTCTTGCTGAGGATCTTCATCCTATACTACATACCATTTTGGCAGATGATAAGGAACAGAAACAGAATTAAAAACTCGTGTTGCTTACGTACAAGTGAGCGGGGCTCCAGTACATCTGTTACATTCACACAGCCACAAATTTCAAAACAGTTACCTTTCCACCTGGTGCTCTTCAATTCAGCCAACAGGAAAAAAAAAAAATTATATATATGACAGAAAGATGACAACAATTGGCAAGAGCTTAAGAACACATTATTTACCCCAAAAGCCACAGTGTAATGATTCAGAAAAAGAATCACACTGGTTACAGAAATGCAGCCAAGCTTGCAATGGAAGTAAAAGCATTTTTTGAAATGCATATAACAAATGCAAGAAAGAGAAAGGTAAAAATGGTAAGTATAAACCAGAAACTAGACATTATAGAAAACAGAGAAGGGAAGGAAAAACACAAAACAAACCAATAGCTGACAGAGCCAAGGAACGAGGACAAATATTTTAAAGTTCATTAGGAACAAAAGGACCCTTCACGACAACAGTAATCTATTACTGGATGAAGAAAGTTGTCTTGTGAGCAATAATAGCAAAAAGACAGAAATCTAAGAAAAAGCCAGATGACCTAATACTGCTGAACAAACCAAAACCCCAAAATATGTTCTGCCCTCCATAGAAAGATCATGGTCCTTCCACTATCTATTTACAATAGAAGAATAAAGGCAGATTTGACCGTGGTTTGTAAGACTGTAAATGGGGAGCTAGAATTCAGCAGCTAAGTCTTCTATTCAGCAAAGGCAAAATACGATTGAGAAGCAAAATGAGGCTTTAAAGCAGCAGAAAACAAGCCTCAAACAAAACAAGGTTCTTATTTTGACTTTTGCAAGGATCTAAGCCATTGTCTAGTTCACTGTTTTACAAATGCTTCAGCATCCACATTCCCTGCTCTCAAAGGGCTGATGGACTAGCATGACCTGAGGAGATACTGCAGTGCACATGCTGATTTATACCAGCAGGAAATTTGGCCCTCCAGGTTTTGGGAAGAACTGTGTTTTATTGCTATTTTTGTTCCCTTACAAAGATGAAAGACAAGAATTCAGAACTGAATCCAAAGGTGCAGGTGCTCTGCACAGTTCTGCTGGGGGGTGGGCAATATTGGCAGGACCTCCTCACCACTGCTAAATCAATACCACACCTTGGCTCACCAACCAGTGAGACCAGCTGCATGAGAGACAGTTAGGAAGCTTTCTTTTACTCTAGTCCAGACATTTCCTTTCCACTACCAATTAACTACCCACAACACAGAAAAGCTTATCAGCAACATCAAAGAATGCATTCCTCACTAACACACACAGTATGGCAGATAACTTCTCTGGCTGCATCAGATTTTCTAATTAAGCATGTGGGAGTGAGGGACAGAATGGTGCAGGGGGGGATGAGGGAAGGTGTTTAAAAAAAAATAAAAAATATCAAGATTTAAAAAAAAAAATTAAAAATCAAGTAAAGCACACTTTGTGTGTTGTTAGCAGGCACTACTGTAAACCGAAATACAGGTGCCATTAGCAATCTGCTGTCTGCTGAGCTGCACTGCTCTGGGGCCTCACTTCCCAGTTAGTCTTTTTTGTCTCTGAGAAAACAACATATAGAAGACTCATTGGTGTGGCAAGGTGAAGAAATAGCACAATGACCATACTTTTGCCTCCAATACCTACCACCTCACAGTAAAAATAAAGGGACCAGATAACAAAAGCCATTTATTTCATAAAAAGACCTTGCTGCTTTAAAATAATAAAAGCCAAACAGAAGAAGCAAATAACTAAAATGTAATAGGTTTAATTACTTTAAATTACTTGTTAAGGAATTTCTTAGATTAATTCAGCTTCCCACCCCAAGTAGTTTAAAATTCACTTGAAAGTTTCCAATTGAGTTGAGGGCAAATCTCTATTTCAACTCTACAAGTGCAAGCACAGATAGTTTGATGGTTTTTTTTCATACTCTATCAATTAATTGAGAGTATTTACACATTTTTTTGTTTCCCCAACTGAAAGAGTACACATGCACTTCAAGCATAAGTAATTGTGCTTGTAGTTTACAAAAAATGGTGTCTTTCCGTATTTGTGCCAGCAAAACTTGACAGCAGGCACATTTGCAGGAAGCAAACACAAAGAAGACGTCACCACAGATAAAGCAAATTAATTTTCACATTGAACATTTCCAAAAATATTGTCCAGCTACAGACAGGTCATTATGCTGAAGTATGAACTGTGAAAAATTAACTACAGAAAATATCCAGTGCTTACTTTGCAAGCCTCAAATTAGGTAAATCACCTTAGGTCTTGTGGTGGTAGTAGCTGCATTAATTTCTCAAGATCTGGTTCCTAGATAAACTTTGCTGCATGAAAAACAAGTCTTTGTTTCATTATAAAATCCTAACAAAAAACGATGGTGCTGCACAGAACAATCTCCTTTTGAAATTCCAGTAGCGGCTCAATTGAGTTCAGCTTGAAACTGGCAACCTGTATTATTCCATCTTACATATAGGAACCTGTCACATGCTGCTTTTTATTGTGTTTAAAAAAGAGTTAATATTTGGCTAATATGTTTATCTTTGCATAACATTACTGTCTATGTGCAGGAAAGAAATAGCTGTTGCAAACCTCACCCTTACTCATTAATCTTTCATCATACAGGGCCTTCAGCATTGTATTCTCTATTACAGCATCAGCTTTCTATTCAGCAGTGGTATCTGAGAGTAAATTCCCTACAAAACTGCCACTCAGACTTGCCAGATCCACTTGGACTGAACCTGGACACTGAGGCTCCACACACATCACCACCCAGCAGAGACAGGGGCAGATCAGCAGTATTTCCACCTCATGGAGGCTTGCAGAATCTGTTCACTGGTGGCTGCTTGTTTCAAGGGGAACAGGAGGCATCCAAGGTGTGTTATTTCCCCCTAGGTAGGGGGAAAGAGCAACTTCAGCTCCCTTGCATCAAATTGATGTTCTGAGGTCTGCTCATATTCTTCACAAATATCCTGAACCTTAGAGTGCCCAGGTTACACCCAGAAAATTACATATTCAGCAGCAGAGGACTATCTCCTTCTGTTGCAGTGGTCTCATCATTGCCTGACTTTCTTCTCAGCCTCCTTTTGGATGCATGCCCAAATCCACAGATGTGCACAGGAGGTAGATGGCACTAGAGGTGCCCTTAAGCACCCCAGCTGTTACTTCGCGCTGCCTCCCAGGTGTTATTAGCAGAAAACATGCGTTGTAGAAACTACAGCAGGACTCTCTTTACACTATTCTTGTTTTTAATCTTTTCAAATTCCCAGGAAACAGAGTGAATAGGGATTTGGGAGTCAGAGCTGTACGACTTCTTCCTCCTCATTAGACTCTGTATTTATATAAACATGTAACAAAGCCTATATTTGCTTCAAACATCTCTCTGTGGCATGTCAACATCCACTGCTGTAGTAAAGTCACCACTCTGGCCAGTAATCATAGTTTTGCCGAGCTGACAAAGTAGCTTTGCTCTGCCCTCAGCCATCTAATCTTTGGGTATTCAGGCCACGAGCACCAGGGAGGGGAAGGACTGCCATATCTGTGCTGCAGACAAACTTCATCTAATGCCTCATGGACAGTCTTTTAAGCAGTTCTGGATGGGTCTGTGCTTGACCTGTCACTGTTCCACTGACTTACACATGAGGTAAACACATTTAATTCCTTGTGCCATGCTCTAATGCTGGGGACACAACCGTGGTGTTACTGATCCTGTTCCTCTACAGCCATCCATTACCACGCACACACACACTGGTACAAAGATAGGCTGGGTCATATTTAAGAATGGCATAAGCCACCCAGGGCAAGAATTATGCCATATTTCTTCTTCTGGGAAGGTGTCTGTAAAATTTTTGATATTTTCATAATACAAATTATAAATTATTCATGCAAGCATACAGGCAGACCACATACACCAGCAATGAGTGTTGCAGAATTACTAATTCACATAACACATCAACAAAATTAAGCATAAGACCAGACTCCTGAAATGGATTACATGGTCCTGGTCCATCTTGAAGTTAATACCTGTACTTTCAGTATTTTAGTTGGCCTATACGTGCTCTTCATGCCATCTTTCCCTATGGCAATCAGCCTGATGAGAATCAAAAGGCACTCTTACCTAGCACACCAAATGCAAACTCGTCTTCACACTAACAAAATGGAAAGAAAAGCATGTCAATATCTTATTATTCTTTGTGCTGTGTTACTTAGGCTTACCTCATCTGTGTTTAATAGGTTGCCTTCATACTCCCTCCACAGAACCATAGATTCTCATGTTAAACAAGGAAGCTCCTGACAGCTTTCTCTTTCCTAGGGCAAGATTGTTCAACTAACAATAACTGAGATACCTTTTGACAAGTGCAGCTAAGAGCCAGTAAAGCTTAGTCAATCTGCATCAGTCTGTCTGGGCACCTTTCTTTCAGTTTCTTATCTAAACGCTGGATGCCAAGTCTCTTGCAATGATTACAGAAAATTATAAAAAGGGAAATGAATGCAAAAGCAGAAATCATATTAATCAGTTGAAGGAAAATACTTTTCCAACTACAATTGTGGCTGAAACCCATAAATTAGATGACTGGAGTAATAAGACATGTGAAATGGCTTTTAAGTCCACTACCAGTTCCATGCAATAAATTTCAAATGACATCCAGGCTTTTAGTAGAGGCGATGATTTATTGCAGTCTGCAGGAAGAGAGCTTTCATGGATTATCTCTAAAGTGGCAAAACTCTATTCTGAATTTTTCAAAATTAGCACAGCTCAGTGAATGTTACTGACAAGCAAGTCCAAAAAGCACTTCAAAAAAACCAACAAAACCTTTTTGTAAGAAAAAGGGCAAAGATACTTTAGAATATCCAGAGATTTTGTTAAGGGAACCACCTCTTGTCTTATCGTAAAGCAGGAAAAAAACTAGCAAGAGAATAACACTTGGTGCATGTGTTGTTCACCTGGGCTTCCTACAACCAGAGATATTCCACTAGTGAACTCTACAAGGCAACATTACTCAGCTTTTGACATTAAAAGTCTAGAAACCTGCATTATCTAAGTTTTCCCCCCTATTTTTGTCATTAAGCAGCACAACTGAAGGACTGACCACAGAAATGCTTTCCAAAGACATTCTGGAGCCTACAAGGTCCTGTTTCCTTTGAGTATCCAGAAAAAGACTTATTTCCTCTCCTCTGGAATCAGAGAAAACATGTCTCTGCTAGAATCACAGCCTGCCACAATATCACAGTTATCAGATTTGTGATGCTCATTGCAGGGCTCCTGCACTGCACGTGAAGAGTGAAGTGTTGTGCAGCACACTGGTTCTGAGTTTGGTCCTTTTTTGGGGATGAAGACAGCCTGCTCAAGACTATAAATGTAATTGTATCTAGGGAGAGGTTGTTCCGGGGAACAGGCATAGTCTTCAAGAAGCATAGGTGTACCTCATCTAAAAGCTGTTAGAATCAGGCCCCAAATTATCATTGTTTTACTGTCTAGCGCCAGCAAATAATTCCAGTAATTCTCAATACATGGGACACTGAATTTGCATACCAAAGGCAGTTAAAACTAGGGTATGCTTGTGTTATATATGGAAAACATCGTATTACACTTTTCTGACACCTTTGACCCAGAATAGTTCTAAAATTTTATGGACTAAATAAAGATTTAATTTCATTGGCATTCAGAGCAGAAAGTGAAGATCTCCTCTTTAGCCAATTAATTTATATAGAAAATGTACAGTGGTGTGATTTAATCTCCCAGGAGATAACACAAGAGGATACCAAGACTAACAGCTCTGCTTTTACATGACTGCTAATGATGCCTTGCTTTTCATTAATCTTTCCAACTAAAGACTAACCATTAGCCTTCCAAAGCATGAATTCAACACTGACCTGGATTTAGCACAGTATTTCACCAAGTCCACAATACCTATGGTTCTGAAATTTCCCTTGCAAGTCACCTACCCAAAGTTTGATAGCAATACGGATTTTATGGGGAGTTCTGGAAGCAATACGGGATTCATACAAACAGCTTCTAAAAGGAAGTCCATCCTAACTTGAGATGTAATCTACACTAAAACAGAGCATAAAAAAAATAAATAAACAACTTTACCACCCAGCCCATTCTCATCTACTGTTTCTTTTTTTTAAAATGAGTTGATCACAGTATCTTTTATGAAGCTTTACATAGCTTCAGACATTATCTTACTTTTATAGACAGAAACTGAGGCACAACCCAGTCAAATTACTGACTTAAAGTTGCTGGCAGGCCAATGACAAAGACACAAACAGAGCCCCAGGTTTCTCACAGAAGTATTTTAAATAGCCAGGTACAATACAGGTAGCACTGATTAGAAAGTGACAGGGGAGGTTTTTGAATTCAATATAAAATTTCATCTTCTTCATCCTTGGCTTAGGGTGTTTAGACACATACTAAATATATGGTCTTACTCTGTAGGCCACATAGCACAAGCCATGTGAACACGCAGAAATCCTTAAGAAATCTTTCACTTCTCCTCAACAAGTATAGACAAAATTCAGAAGAGATCTCTTTAATCACTTAATACCACATAATTTCCCAAATGCTCACAGTCAGACTTACAGGACTCAATCTATCAAAGATCAGCTCATATCTGCTCTGATATAGGCACAAGATAGAAAACATTTGCTCTAAGCAAATATCATTCCTTGGATGATGGACCCAAGTGAACATACAATAAGAAAACCCATCTGTTATAGAGCTTTAAGCGTTAATGACCATGCTGAATTGCAAATACTCACAAGAGGACCAAATGGACTTTATTATCCACAAGTACATAAGCACACCACTACCACAGAATGGCAGGGGCTTGAAGGGAACTTTGGAGATCATCTAGTCCAACTCCCTTGCCAAAGCAGGTTCACCTAGAGCAGGTTAGACAGGAGCACATCCAGGCAGGTTGGTTTTGACTGTCTCCAAAGAAGGAGACTCCATACCCTCTCTGGGCAGCCTGTTCCAGTGCTCTGCCACCTTCAAAGTAAAGTTTTTCCTCATGTTGAGATGGAGCTTCCTGTGTTCCAGGCTATGACTGCTGCCCCTTTTCCTGTCACTGGGCACCACTGAAAAGAGTCTGGTCCCAGACCGATTCACCTAAAACATCATAAGTAAATGACAGGCTGAGTAGCCAGCATTTTTCAGTTTTTGATCATGTGTACATCTTATATCTTAGGCAATACAGAGTGACCATGTTTCTCATAGCCAAAGTGATGATAAATGGCAGAGTATTTAGCACTATTGCAGCACAAAGAAGGTTGTGCATTTTTATGAAAACTAAATGAAGAAAACTAACTTTTACATTCTTTCCCTACCTATTAAAAAATCAGTAACCTTTTATGAAAGAAATGGCACAGCAAAGAGAAAACATTATATCAGTTATTGATAAATTTATATTGAAATGTGGGTAGAATTCTTCCCTTCTGACCTATGCATAAAGTTTCATTTGCACTTATTACTTCTGTAGAGCTCTACATAATTTTAATCCTCCAAAGCAAAATCCCTACCTATATCTTGACTTCATAGGAGGGACCATGTCTGGAGAAGCATTACAGCGAGCACATAACAGAAGACTCTTGCCTGACGTGTCTAACTCTCTCTCTCATTAGTGGGCAAAACGCCTGCACAGACAGGAAAACTTATCTGAAAGTCAGTGATAAATCAGTGAGATTTTATCTGCTTTATGTAAAATACACAGCCAACACTGATTAAATGAGTGGTGTAGTCCTCTTTCAATAGTGCATCAATGCTTTTCAGCGCATCAGCACGGACAGACAGCTCATAGCTGTAAGTGAAGGAGAAGCACTGCTTATGCTTTCAGTCACTGAGAAGAATTCATTGTAAAGTATGAGAGTAGAGTGATGTGGCTTCCTTTCCCATTCCTGTTCTACGTGTCCCTTAACACATTTTGCTGGTCATTCATATCATTATGTGTGACAATTTGGGGTGCAAGAAGTTTTATGCACAGTGCTATGTCATTTTGAAACAGAGTAAGTGAGCTTGGATTGTAGTGCAGGACCATAACATGTTTTTAATAAAAAATTATTTTAAAAATATCTGCAGTTCTAATTCTCAGTCCAGTTACCTCCCTCCTCCATCAGTCCTCAACACTGAGAGGGCATTCTTACACTTTGGAAACACCCCTCTTATCATCCTGCTTGGCACAGATGCTCTGGTTAACACTTTACCCACAGGCTCCTCTCCCTCACTTCTACCTTTTAAGCTTCCAAACTTGGTCTTGCAGCTCAGGATGCACAAGCACTGTTCAAAAACTTCTTGGGTGTGTGAACTGCAAGAACAATCCCATTCCACAAAAGCCCCATCACAATAGGAAAGGAATAGCTGGCATCTGCCAGCCCATTGGAATCCACTCTTTAGGAGGAGACAAACCTTAAAATTAAAACAATCTCTTCCACAGAGAAACAGAACATGGTAATCAACCACAAAATCTGGAGGCAGAGAGAAATGAAATATTGTACCTTAACATGTCCTTTGCTGACAGACGGTAACATGTAATTTAAGGTTCTCCTGACCTAGGACTCCCAAGTTGAGGTTAACACTGAGAGAAGGGTCTTACTTCCTCAGACTGTTTCTTATTCCAACACAACTTTGAGGTGATTCCCCTTTCTCAACAGGGAGAGAAAGACAGTCTAGACAGTCCCTCTAGACAGTCCCTGTATTGATGGTTCATTCAAGGCACTGACTCATATCTTAAGCTAACGAGATGCTACCTGTCACAATTACAGTTAGTATCATAAGAACACCTCTAAAATGCCACTGCAGATGTCCCAGCCAGACTTTACCCTCTGTGGACTATGCTCAAACAAGACCTCTTCATGGAAGAGAAAGAAGTTAGAACACATAATAAACTTATTCTGTACATTATGAAAAGTTTTAACCCAGAAATAGCCATTATAAAATCCCAAAGGAACAAGCAATGGTTGAGACTTATTACTGGTGCTGGAGACAAGGAAACTATTGGCTACTTGCTAGTTGGCAAACCAGCCTAAGACAAGTAAATATTTGGATTGGAACAGCTGGAGACTATTCAGAATATAGATATTTACCTCCTCAGCAAAAAGGGGAAAACCCTAGGAAAGTTAGGAAAGTACAAGAGAAGGAGAAAGAAAAGTTGTAAGGGTAGGAAAAATAAACTGTTTTGAAAAGCATGGCTAGAAGAAAAGGTGTGAAATTGAAAGAGCAAGTAGAATCAGATCTAATAAACAACAAAAGTCCTGACAATAAGATCTATTCATTGTGAAATAATCTCTCTCAGGAACTGAAGCAGAACCCCATTACCTGTAACACTTTTGCTCAGCTATCATTGTAGTGAGCTAATTAACAATAGAATATCAAACCCTAAAATGAAGCAAATGCTTGAAAATGTAATGTAAGGGAGAAACATTGCGTAGAAAGAACAATACTTCCATTTCTATCGCTGTAACAAACCTCGAATGACTATGCCCATGTCCTAGCCAGTGTTCTGCGAGGAAGGGAAAAAACAAAAGGGAGATGAAGATAGGAAGAAAAAGATTTAGGGAGAAAAAATCGTGTCACAGAGAGAAACAACAACCTTATTTCCCCTTAGAAAATTCAAAATTGAAAATCTTTTGGAGCTAGTTGGGTAGCCTTTGAGGTGAACACCAAATACTACTCAGTTTCCACTGAAAACAAAGGGATGCAGGAATCAATTATTGAAATTATTTTGACAGCCTTGAGAAACTGGAAGGAAGTAAAACATCCAGGTTGTTTTTGTTGATTTCTTTGCCCAACTCTTCGCAGTCCAGCAAAAAAGATGCTGAGTTGCACAATGTTTTATTTCATTCTCCTTATTATGCCAAAGGACTGTATCAGCTAAAAAGCCCTGAACACAACAGGATGCATGCTAAAGAATGAAAGTACTACAGGCACTTTTCACACAAATAAAATTACACACATGCAAATAGCAATAATCAAAGGGATAGCAAGTACCATTACATCCACACAATACATTCACCATGTGATACATATCAGATGACCCTATGTACTAATCTATTCCATGAAGAATCTACAGGCTTTAACGTAAACTATTTTTGATGTGTAGATTCAAACGGTGCATTTGAAGAATGGCCTGCCCGACAGTTCTCAATTAAATTCAAGAAAACAATTACAGCGTAGTTTGGGTTGGAAAGGAACTCTAAAGATCATCTAAGTCCAACCCCCCTGCTATGGTCAGGGACATCTTTCAATAGATCAGGTTGCTCAAAGCCTCATCCAGCCTGGCTGGAACACCTCCAGGAATGGAACATCCACAACTTCTCTGGGCAACCTGTTCCAGTGTCTCACCACACTCATAGTGTATCTTACTGATATCTAATGTAAATATACCATCTTTCAGTTTAAAATCATTGCTTCTTGTCCTGTTACTACAGGCCTTAGTAAAAGGTCTTTCTCCATCTTATAAACCCTCTTTGAGCACGGGAAAGCTGCTGTAAGGTCTCCCCAGAGCCTTCTCTTCTCCAGGCTGAACAACCCCAACTTTCTCAATCTGTCCTCATAGGAGAGGTACTCAAGCCCAAACTTCAGAGAAGTAACAGCCACAGAGTAACAGACCTGCTTTACATGAAGAAATAAAATAAAATAAAATAAAAAAAATATTAAATATAAAATTAAATATTAAGATATAGTAATATATACTATATCATAATCTATAATGTATATATTAATTAACAATATTAAATGTAATAATGATATTAATATAATAAAAATATAATATCATAAAATAAAATTAAAATTTGTAATAATAAACCCCAGCAAAACCAGAAGGACAAAATTGAATCCTGGCAATGAATAGATGCATGAATAGTAGCAGTAATACCAGAATACACCTCTGTCCTGGTTTGAGGTAAAACAAACCAATTTTCTGTTCAGTAGNATTTATTCTTTTTATCGTTTATTATTATTATTTATATTTCATTAAAGTAGTTTAGTTTTTATCTAAACTCCTGAATCTCTTTAGTCCTTTCCTCTCATGTCTTTTCCTTAGGGCGGGGGGGGGAGGGGAGGAAGGGTCATCATCTCACCGATTGGTCAAAACCACGACAATCTCATTATGTGATCCTGCCTTCTCTTTTAGTTCTCCTTGCAACCCAAAGTCACCTGCCATTATTTGCTTATATCAATCCATAACGGCATTTGCACAAGCTCTTTAGCTATCAGAGAGCCAGACAGCTGCAATCATCTATGGTCATTTCTTAAAATTAAACGAACACCAGGACCAACACTGGCTAGCTACAAAAGCTCAGTAATTATGGCTCACGTCCCATAACTGACCTCAGATTACATTTTTAAATAATTTAAAATCAAAAAAGCATGTATAAATGTATTTTACTGTTCCACATGAGTTTTTAAACAAGAAGCACTACACCACATAATAGACTTTGCATATTTCAGATAACTGAGCTTATCCATGTGTAACGGTCACTATTACACCCACACATGACACTGCTGCCCGTAACCACAGTTCTGGTGTCTATAGGAAGGATCACGGGAGACAAAAGTATAGGAAAACTGAATAATGCAATGAACAAGTTAGGGTTACGGTAACAGGAAAGCTTGTCCAGCACGTTTTGGTGCAAGTTGGAACAACCTTCATGCTTTCATACTTGACTAGTGGGATTACACACAGGTGAGTGTCAGTATTTTCAGTAAAAGCATTCCAAATTGAGGAAAAGCGAGAAATTTAACAAGCTTGCTCCAATT
Source organism: Jacana jacana (assembly GCA_013400555.1). Lineage (NCBI taxonomy): Eukaryota > Metazoa > Chordata > Aves > Charadriiformes > Jacanidae > Jacana > Jacana jacana. The sequence continues at coordinate 22,091 of VZTM01022407.1, forward strand.
TCAACAGAACGCTTTTGGGTTGTTGGTTTTTTTTAATCAAAAAAAAAGTGCCATAAAAACTAAAACAATCAATTATTTTTCATTGGTTTTAGTCTTTTATAAACACTTAGAATTTCTTGAAAGCTAAATAAGTTTTATTTCCAGTGAGTCAAAGAACTACATGTTCATGAAGTGGCAGTCCTAGGTATTTTAAAGTTAAACTAACAAAAACCTGTTCAATCCAATCTAAAATAAATTTTCCCTCCCCAAATTTCAGAATATTGAACAAAAAAAACCACAATTATTCAAACATCTGTGTAAGTTCAAAACATTCTGAATGAATAACAGCCTAGCAAAACTTAGCAGAGATCCCAAGCACATTTCCCTTTGTTTCTGAATTTGTCTGCAAGTACTTGAATCACATGTGAAATGGCATAATATCACAGCTGAAACAGTCAGTATTGCTGCTCTCTCTTTCTCTGGTGTGAATGGTTAAATCAGGCTTTCTAAAATAAACAGTGGGATCATACTGTCTTTTACGCTACTTATATTGGACACTCTACAAGAGACAAAATGGTTTATATCAATGAAAAAAGAGCTAAGAGTTATATTTTGGTATGGAAAACCATTTCTCTGGACAAAAGCTTTAGTGAAATTCACTTCTACTAGTATATGCTGAAAAAGAGAAGGTAAGGACAGTATGCTAATTTTATCTTGCTTCTGTTTTAGCATATTTCTTTTCTATAGACAGGTCCTGGGTCATATATGTCTTACTGCTAAAGAAGCTTAGCATTTAGATGGTCAACTGCTCCTGCCCTTAGGAACGTATTTAAGGCCTCAAATCACCTAAGGTACCAGTTTTAGAAGGCAAATGCCCTTGCCACAGAAAGGGACTACACAGAAAGGGAAGTACACAGCAGCTTGTGACCCACAGCACGTCTGCCTACATTGCTAAATGTAGCTGGTGCCAAGTGAAAAACGCTTCTACACACATAGGACCCTGCACTGGGACAGGCATAAGCTCCTCTCACCAGAGAAATGGAAGGCACCATTCAATGAATTCTTATTTTCTGCTGTGAGCCCCTGAAAAGGACTGCAGCCACGTCCAACATCCTAATGAATTCTGATTGCAAACATATTGGAGAAACAGAGTCAAATCCATGTTAAAAACTGAGAGGACTCAGGTATTTCTGGGCTCTCCCAAGGAGTCTGGAAGTTCAGTTGTTTGTAGGCTTCCCATACCGAGACACCTCAGTCACAACAAGAGAAATCTGTTCACACGAAGATACCTTAATGCTTATGGAAGGCCAGAACTGCAAGTACCACACACAGGAACGAGCACACCAAATGTGAATAACAAAATGGATACCCGAACCAGCAGATGTGACTGCAGCTAATGCTTAGGGTCATCACCACGCAGCATAAGCATTCACACAGAAGGCAGCTGACTTATGACATCCAAATCAATATATTCACAACTCATAACAACATGCCATTCATTCTTCTGAACTAGAGAATGATATTCAAAAAAGCTCAGATCCTTCTCCTATACTCAGCTGGAGACCATGAATTATTTAATTTCTTGGTTGCCTTTGTGTGCGTAGCAGGGGGACCTAGTTTTCGTTTGGTTTGACAGTTATATCACACTGTATTTTCTTTCCCAAAGCCTCCATGCAGTTCTTGATATGAAAGCTTAGCTTTCTGTAGACAACCGCTATTTCAAATTAAAAGCTGCATGAGGTTTTGTCAATATAAGACTTTATATTTAATTTTCCCTTCATAGTTCATAAAATGGTTATTTCTATAATTCATTCCATGTTACTTCATAGAGAAGATTACTATTGCAGCATAGACCCATCAAAGTCCTCTTTCTCATCAACAAAATGTTGTTTGTAGCAGCCACACATCAATGAAACTTCTTCAAGCTTGTGACTGTTGCTTTTTCATAATTATATTTTCTAATCCCCCTTTACACACGAGAGCTCAATTCACTTTCTGGTACAATGCATTAGCATCCTCTTCAAATCCATTAACAGTACCACAAGATTCACAGCATCTCTCCCTCTTCAAAATAGTGTGTTATTAAGTTACCATACAGCAGGCTGAAGACTATAAATATTTTAAGTCCACTGTATGTACCAAATCGGAGAAATCAATCCTAGTCTTTTATCATATTGGCAATATTTTAAGAGACATTTATGGGCTTTGTTAAACTTGTGTTGCAGACACAATGATATACGGTATATTTAATAGATTTAATATGTAATATGATGGTAGCAGCATAATATCTCTGGTCATTTTCAGCCCATGGCACTCAACAGTATGTGACCTTGGCCTCCCACCTGGCTAAGTCAGGCCAAATATCTCAAACTTGTTTGGTAAAACAAAACTAATTCATCTAATGAGTTGCTGTAAGGAATATCAGTTGTCAAATATTTCAAAACACTCCACAGTCTAACGAGTCTAACAGTGGGTTTACATACTACAGCCCTTTTGGGTTTTGCTTTATCCCATCCTCCCAAAATGAACTTTTTTTAAGTGTTTGAGGCATTTTACTGAGCCAGTTATAAAACATTCATATTAAAACTCAGTTAGCCTTTCTGAATTAATGGTAAAATACACAGTCGAAATGAACAGGACAAAAACCCTGGAATACCCTGTTTTGCCCCCTTTGCAAGTACATGTCCAAAACAAGGCTTACAAACGTATGTCTGGCATACACACAGAAGAAGATGCAGATGACCCCAGTTAATTCCCAGCTCTCATAGGCTCCACCAGCAACAAATTCCTCAGCTTTTTCAAAGGCATCAGCAAAAAGGGCCCTCTTCTAGAGATTTTTCCATTCCAGAAATCCAGGTGGATTTACACATGGGTTTAGAAATTCCTTAGGTGGCACATAGAGCCTCTATGTTTTCAACCTAAGGGCTTTGATCCAGTAAAATACATGCAACAACAGCTCAGCTTTTAATGCTATTCTAATGCATAGCCCTGCAATGTATTTGAGGCATTCTGCTTGGCAGCAGCCAGTCTCCCAGTGTTACAAGTGCTGATGGAGCCACACTGGTCTCAACCTGCCACGTGAGCAACACTGGGTACATGAGCAGATAGCAGCACATGAACACAAGCCACAGCATGAGTCTGTCTTCTCCTTTTTATCCTCTTGACTCTAAAGCCAAGGCAAATTTTCTTCCACCAGTTTTTCCAGCATGAGCTAGCCTTTATTTTTATTCATTCTTTTACTACTTTAACTATTTCACAAGACACATTTTGTTATTTTCCTGCTGTCCCTGGGTAATGCTTCTAAAAATTTTGAAACACCACCAGCAAAAAAATCCAACTAGTAAGTAGTTCTATATGAAACTTTTAAGCAAGATACCACTCACCCTCAGATACAAAAACTCTTTTTCAGAACGGTTGTCTTTTCTTCCCAGTTTTACAGCTGACATGCTTGAAGCAAATTAAGGGTAAGCAATTTACCATCATTAGAACATTTCCCTCAGACTGAATTTGAGCCCTTCAGGTTTCCAGCAGTTTGCAATATCCATTAAGCTACAGTTATGGGTCTGGCATGCCTTAGGTTCCTACAAAAAAGCAATGCTTCTGCTGCCCATGATGACTGTTATCAAAACAGATGTTGACATACCAAAACCAGCAGGAATTCCTCAACTAAGAATAGCCAAATGCTCTCATAGGAAAGCTGCTTTTCTTGAGCTGTGTTCTCCGCTGGACCACAACTGTGTAGACGGCCCATAAAATAAATAGGATCCATTACTTACTCGCACATTTTATTTAGATAGGAAAAGACATCTATGGCATGTTTGAAATTATATTAGTAGTTGCATCCGATACAAAAGTACTTTGCTAGCACTGTTTGGAGATCCTGTCCTATCATCAGGAATCTTGCAATCTGCCAGTGTGGAAAACTAACCACAGGGTAAGGAGATAAACCACAGAGCAAATAAACAGAACAGAAATATGATGTCAGAGTTTAGGGGATGGGACCACTGTTCCATTGAATTTGAATTTATTTCCCCAAATTCAGAGAGCATTGGATGCAAAAAGTTTCAATGTATCACCTCTAATTTACTATTACAAATTGTACAAATGCTTTGGTGGAGTGCGCTGAGAAAAAAAGAGCAGGAGCTCTCTACACAGGAGCAAGTAATCAGCAGTGCAGTCCACAATAATCAGCCAGATTAGCCCTCAAAATACAGAAACTAGTGCTCCTTATCAAATTCCATACTTTCCTCCTGTTCCCCCTTTTGGAAAGTCTGAGAGACAACAGCCGCAGCAAGAGACATTAATCTCACTAGTTGGTAGTAACAGCAACAATTGTGTACAACCCACCTCTCTTTCCCATCTTCTTAGTGTAAGGCATACAGACGACAAAGGAATTCCTGTTAAAGCCATGACATACTATACAAGTTTAAAACAATCACAGAATCTTCATGGTTGGAACGGACCTCTGAGATTGAGTCCAACACACAAAACCCTCCTACATCTCAGCTCCGAACCGCTGCATCTATATGTTTCTTAAATACCTCCAGGGATGGCAACTCAACCACCTCCTTGGGCACGTTGTTCCAGTGTCTGACCACTCTTTCAGTAAAGTCATTCTTCCTAATATCTAATCTAAACCACCCCTGCTGCTACTTCATACCATTTCCTCTGGTCCTGTCATTATTCACTTGGGAAAAGAGGCCAACAATCACTTCTCTACAACCTCCTTTCAGGTAGTTGCAGAGGGCAAGGAGGTCTTCCCTCAGCGTCTTCTTCTCCAAAACTAAACATGCCCAGTTCCCTTAGCCTCTCCTCATATGACTTGTTCTTTAGACCTCTCACCAGCTTGGTAGCCTTCCTCTGGACACACTCCAGCACTTCAGTGTCCTTCTTGTATTGAGGGGCCCAGAACTGAAAACAGGACTCAAGGTGAGGCCTCACCAGTGTCCAGTACACAGGCACCATCACTTCCCTACTCCTGCTGGCCACGCTATTCCTGATACAAACCAGGATGCTGTTGGCCACCTTGGCCACCTGGGCACACTGCTGGCCATGTTAAGCCATCTGTCCACCAAGACCCCAAGGTCCTTTTCTGTTGAGCAGCTTTCCAGCCACTCTTCACTGACCCTGTAACGTTGCTTGGGGTTGGAAGCAGCATGGAACAATCTAGTGGGCACTTGTAGTGGGAGTTATCAAAGCTGCTCAGTAGCTGACCTCATGGATCAAGTAACAAGAGTTTGGTCAGAAAACCTGCCCTGTTACCCAGGTACTGCAAGTGTTCATACAAAATTTGTTAAAACACAACTGTTAGAAGGCATACATACCACCTTTACAGCTTTTGTGTGTTTACTCAGCATGTATATTTGCTTTCACACGCAGGCACATCTTGATCCCCAAAGAGCAGTTGCTATTTTTCATAGCTTTAAAATGTTTTATGCCTCTTACTGACAAACTTAATGTGTGCAATGAAAAGAAGATTCACTTAATTGATAATCTACAGACCATCTCTGTAATAATTCATACTTTGCAGTGATTCAGCAAGAATCTATGAGTTTGGTCCGTAGAACTTCACAACAGAACACATTCCACAATGTTGCAGTATCATGAATACTTTATTCTTTTTCTTTGAGAATACAACCTTCTCTATAAATACTGGCTAATGAAGGCTTTCTCCATGGCAATAAGATTAAGAAATACTTCCTCATTTTACAAAAGGGGGAAAATTGAGGCCTGAAAGTGTCTTTCAGCATTCTAGGAATAAAAGAGCAAAGGTTTCACAAAGAAGGTCAACCAAATTACCCTCATTTGACCAAGGTCAGTAAACTGCCCGGTTACCCTTAGACACCTAGCAGAGCAGATAACTCTGACAGATAACTAATATGCTTTTACCTTCCAGCCACGTGGTACCTATACAACAAACCTCACGTGTGGACCAACTGTTCACGTGCTTTGTGTACCCAAGAAATCTGACACATTCAGGGCATCTCACATGTAGCACACGCGCTGTAGACATCTGTGCAGCTTCACATCCAGGCGCATCACTAGCGTACCAGACAGCATAATTTTTTTAGCGTTCAGTGTGAAAGCTTAGGAATTTTCAGTCTCATAAGTGGAGCAGCAGATTGAAATCACAGAGACTTAAGTTCTGACATGGCTTAATTGTCCACTCACTGTTGGACCACCTTTATGCCTTTTCCACTCTTCTGGCCTTTCTATTTCACTATGAGCTTCAAAAAGCAGGAACCACCTGTTTGGGTTCTTGGTATGCAGGCCAAGGAGCCATGACTTATCTGAACATTTTCTGAGCTGCCTTCTGACACAAACCAGCAGTATGAATGAAATATGAAGCTGACAGAAATCACTTTGTTTTGTGAACACCTAATGGGATTTAGAGGTCCTCTCAAACTCTAAGTACAAGTTACAACAGGGTGTCACTCAATTAGCTAAGTGCAGGTGTCTAGTGCAATTTTAGATGTCATACAAAGTGGTATTTTCAGGTGTCATACAATATCTCACACAGATTTTACCTATGTCTCCCAGATAGAATGTCTACTCCATACATCCAGTGCTGTATTTCACAGACCCGTGAGGATGGCTCAGATACCCTCAGACATCTAAAAATCACAGAACTGTAGAAGTTGAAAGGGTCCTTCAGTGATCATCTAGTCCAAACACCCTGCCAAAGCAGGTTCACCTAGGACAGATTGGACAGGAATGCATCCAGACAGGTTTGGAATATCTCCAGAGAAAGGACACTCCAAAACCTCTATGGACAGCCTGTTCCAGTGAATAGCACTCACCATTCATGGTTCAGTAACAGAGACGACAGGAATATTTGCTACACAGGTACATCAGAAAACTATGAAGGAGACCCTACAGATTCCCTTCTAGTAGTGTGCAAATAACTTCCTTTCTCTTGTTTTCCTTATTTGGGATGCAAGTGAAATAGCATTTCTTTAACACTACATTGTAAATCATTATTTAAGTCTCACTTGTAAAGTCCTTTCAAGGAGGAGAAAAACCAAACAGGCAAACATCAGTGCCATTACTGCCTGCACATTGTATTTTTAGTAGATCTTGACTGTGATAACCAAAAACTTTTGTACCTATTCTCACTCTTACAGAACACAAAAAGGCAGACCATCATCAAGGTGCAAATCTTTTCAAAGTGTTTAGACACCCAGCTGCTCTGGGAGCCTCAGGCCCACTGAAGTAGTGGCTATCAGCCACCTGTGGTGCTGACAAATTATTTGTAGACATGTACTCCAAGTCAGCTCAGGGTTAAAAATAAACACTTAATTTCAGAGGACTACTTCAACCAGCTCACTGAACAGATTAACAGTGCATGACCTACAAATCAGCACAACTGACAGGGCAAGAGGCTGGGGTTTGGAGGTGGGACTTTGAATCCCCTCTTCAAGTTACTTAAGCTTTAAGTATACCTGAGAAAGTCTGGCCCCTGGGTCTCTAAAAAACATGCAGGGATGTTTTACAAATGAAATAGCAAATTATGAAAACAAAGAAAACTTGTCAGAGTATGATTTCAGCAACTAGTATGAAAGCACTACCACGGTATTTCTGATGAGAAGGAACACTGTGATCAACAGCATTCTGCATCAATAGGAACAGTCTGGTAAAAGGGAAATTAGTAAAATTAAGTCTCATGTTCTTTCCCCTCTCTCCCTCCTCTCCCCATATATTTTTCTTATGCAAGCTAAAATATAAGCAAGCAAGGAATATTTAGTGAACAAGGTAAATCTTACAAAATAGCTGAAGTTTTTAGAAGATTATCGTCCTTTTGCACATACTAAAGATCATAGAATCATTCAGATTGGAAGACACTCTTGGGATCATCAAGTCCAACCATCAGCCCTACTCTACAAAGTTCTCCCCTACACCGTATCCCTCAACACCACTTCTAATCAACTCTTAAACACAGTCAGGGATGGTGACTCCATCACCTCCCTGGGCAGCCCATTCCAGTGCCTGACCACACTTTCTGGGAAGAATTTTTTCGTAAAGTCCACCCTCTAGATAATAAACTTTCAAGGAAATTCAAACTGCCTTTCTGTGCCCTTTGAACTTAATTGACACCAATGAGTATAACTGTGCAGACACAATATAGTTGGATTAGTTTTTAGCAGGTTCATTTATTGGCAGCATGCTGCAATTATCAACAAGGTGAATCAATAAGCATGAAGTACACTGGGCTGCCTATGTTTGACTAATACAGAACCAGTTCTGTTGCACTCACAGCCAAGGAATGTTATGCTGTCACACAGGTCTTCTCCTCAATGATCTACATCAGTGCCAAAAACATCCACTCCTTGCAAAATGGATAACTTATTAAAAACCAGTTTGTTAATGGGCAGATTCCTGCATTAGAAGGGGGAGGTTGCAAAGCAGAGTTAAGGATTCCACGCCTTTGCCAACACACACTGTGGCAAATGGGAATTTCTCTCATTAATTTCAGTGGCTTTGTCTCAAGTCCCTAATGATGAGAGGACTTATTCTGTCTTCTGTTAAGATCCACGTCACTTCAGTCATCGTGATCTGGCTAAATGGTAAGAGCAATGATGCGTTAGTGCTGTGGTTGTTCACTCATTTCACACCAGCAACAAGAAACAATCATTTTTTACTAATGCAGAAAGCCACCACAAGATTTTCCCTGGAGACTGCCACGGACACCTGATTTGATCTTAGAAGTCATCATAAAGAAGTAACGACAGTAACTTCTAATAATTACTTTGTACTTCAGTCACAAACTCAATAAGGCTTAAAATGAAGTAAGTCTAGACCAGCACCCCTTGCAGTATTTTATATAACCAAGTACAGTGTCCTAATTCCCACTTAGCTCTGGTCTTGCAGAAGGTATTGTTGTAAGGGTTTCAGTCTTGCAGTGCTTTCATTTTCAGGTTTGCCACAGCCTGTAAGGCTACACTGAGATACTCACAAACACTACCAATAGCCCTTGGGTGGTGTTTTCCTTGCAGTGTAGCTGCAGCAAGCAGAGAAGGGCAAGATGCATTCCTTCAGGCTCTAGAGAGAAATGTTGATCAGAAACACAGCATTTCTTTTTGGTGACCAGAAACAGAACATGAGAAAATAGAATGAAAGCTGCATCAGGGGAAATTCAAATTGGACATTAGGTGACAGCTCCTTACAGAGAGGGTGGTTGGTCACTGGAACAGGCTTCACAGGCAAGTGGTCAGCATCAAACCTGTCAGAGTTCCAGGAACATCTGGACAACGCTGCAAGTCATATAACTTAGCTTTAGGTAGCCCTGTGAGGAACGGAGTTGGACTTGATCATACTTATAGATCCCTTCAAACTTGAGGTATTCTTACAATTTTAACTGAGGTGCCCTGATGTAACCTGTAGCTTGTTCATTGACTACAGAAGACAAGCTTCTCTAGGCTAAGGTCAAGCATTAAGAATAGCCCTAAAACATCTGATTTTCTCATTTGCATTTAGTACATACTAAAATAAACAATGTAACAAAAAGAGAATAAGAATATCCTAAAATTTGTCCTTTGTTGGTTGCAGCTCCTTCATCCTACTGGAAAAATATGCTACAGTTGCTAAGGGACACAGGTTTATAAATACTTCTGGCCCTAAACATGATCACTGTTCACTGCAATCGAAAGCCATAACAAGTTACAGACATCCCCAAGTTATAAAAGACCTTTCCAAATAATGTTTGCTTCCTTCTTTCACAGAGCAAGGCATTTTCTGTAGATAACTCTAGAATTTCACGAGCAGTGGCAATCAAACAGAACCAAAAGTTGATATCACCTTCTAAAGAAGAGTTTTACACCAAATTTAGAAGTCCGTCAATCTGCCTCTCTTTCCCTTTCAACTTTCATCTTGTGATGTCACTACAGCTGAGGCAAAAGTCTCACACAGGAAGGGACATAAACAGATTCTTGAACATCACAAACCAAATCAACAGTACCCCTGGCTACTACTAACCCCCTAGCTACTAATCAGCTAGCTAAAAACAAATCTCTTGGGACTACTTATGCCTCCTCCTCAATTACCTATTTTAATGATGCCAAGAAGTGTGTTAGATTTATTTTTGAGAAGTGTTTTGGGTATTTTATGAAGGAGACAAACCAGTGAATTTGTACCAAATGCAATTTTACAGTGGATTTCCACAGAACTCTAGCATGTGTTAAATTTAAGTCCAGCCACTTATCACATATGAGTTACTCTGCTCCCAGAGGACATACTGGAGGAGGCATTGAGGCTAATTAAATATGTATTTGTTTGCAGCATTTGGTCCTTTATCTGTAAGTTCAAAAGCAAAAAGAGTTTTCTGGTAATGTATTGGCACTGGACCGTGCTAGAGAACTCCTGAATGAATTCACATCTTAAAACTGGTGTTCCAATGCCTTTGCATTAACACAGTCATTTCCTTCTAGTAATCAATACAGCATTTAGTAAGTCCATATCACATTAGTTATCTTGCAAATGGAACAACTGGCTCTATAGCATATTCTTTTTATAGAATTTATAGCATCTTATCAAACAGCAGCTTGTCCCATGAAAAGATACCTTGAGGAGTAAAACAAAAAAAAAATAAGTAAAAGAAATCCACAAAAAAGCAATAACGAATCTGAACTAGGATATCGGCAGCAGGACTTAAGAACACTTGAGACACTTGTGCAAAACCCATTCAGGGTTTCTGACCTTCTTGGTGGTCATCTCTACTCTTCTGAGAGAGTCCTGCCTCAAGTTCATTTATCCCTTATTATTTTCTGTTGTCTTGCAGAACTTTGCCATGTGCTCTGAAAAAAATAAATCATATTTGATATATCTATATCTATTTTCAGCATAATTCCAATTGCTTTGACCTTTACTATATCTCTAGCCAGTGAGTCACAGAGAAATAACCTCCATAGGAGAATCTGAGAATTAATAAATGCTCCTGACTTCAGTAAAGATAAAAGTCAATATCAAAAAAAAGTCAGAATTTTGAAGAAAAATAAAGACTCATAATCAATACATTTTAATTCTATTTTTCTCTTTTTTTTTACCATTTAAACAGTAATTACATTACCATTTTTAATCTCTACTGAGATTATGTTTCTATAAATAAAGCTAGCACTCTGTTATGAAAGCATCAATATGACAGGTCAAAACCTTCCCCTCATACATACTCAAAAATTTTCACTTTGAAAAGGCTATCCAATAAGCCAATTCACAAAATTCATATTTTGTGGAAACACCTGGTTTTGATTAAGAAAATTATTTTTTGTCATACAATGTGGGGTCAGAAGGTCACCTGTGCCAGACTGTGAAACACACAGGCACATGGACTGCCTCCTCCTTCACTTGCAGAGGAAGACAACCTCAGAATACCTTGTCAAATCTAACAGGTATCGATAATTTAAACAAATGTGACTGGGAATGGAGTGTCCTTCACCCTTTGCCTGCAAAGAAATGCTTGTTAAATCAGACCCCTGTTATTCCACGTACAATTGTCATCTCAAACCTCTGGCAATGAAAAGCTTCTTAAATACCCACGGCATCACATGTTCTAGACGCAGATCTATCTAATTTCACTCCTTCTTACATGTGAGACTCTTATCGTCTCCATCACACACCTCTCTGCTTTACCTCCGCCAGCTCCTCAGCCGGCAGACACAATGCCGACTCTGGAATCAGGCAGCTGGATGCAGCTGCAGGGCTCACAGAGCAATTGCCTCTGGTACAGGGTTTCCAGTGAGAGTCAGACACCGTACCAGGGAGCACGAGCCTCCTAACAGCACCCTCCACACACAGGGAGCCTTGATGAAAAGCAGGCTCTTTCCAGCTGCAGCCTTTTCGTGTCACATAATCCGGTGCAGGAGAACAGGGAGGAAAGGATGGGGCAGAGAAAGACCTCTTGTAGTCACATGAACTGGCATATAGAGCTCCACATGCCAGGTAAGAAAAATCCTAAGAGGCTTATATATATGGCTCCATCAGCCAGATGTAAATGTCCACAGTAAGTGAGGAATGCTACGCCTCCCTGCTGCAGATATCTAAGCAGACAGTGTGAAACACTCCTGCAGCGTTCCAAGAGTTCCATTTCCCCCCTACTTACTGTATGTGTGCCCACCAGCTTCTAAATGCTGCTAATTTACTGTGCTTTCAATATCAACACACAGATTCTGACTGCAGAAAAAAACCCCACAAGTTCAGGACTAGGGCTTTTTTAAAGATAAAAGAGGTAAGAGTAAGTAAGTATATGAATGGTAGGGGTAGGTTTAGGCTGAACATTAGGAAAAAAATTCTTCCCAGAAAGAGTGGTCAGACACTGGAATCAGCTGCCCAGGGAGGTGGTTGAGTCACCACCCCTGACTGTGTTTAAGAGTAGATTAGATGTGGTGTTGAGGGGTATGGTGTAGGGGAGAACTTTGTAGAGTAGGGCTGATGGTTGGACTTGATGATCCCAAAAGTCTTCCAACCTCAATGATTCTATGAATTAACTCCTATGGAGAAGCTAAAAAGTTAAATGCTGCTTTGACTTTATTGTTGTGGCTTAGGCTTGCACACACTTCACAGACCTGACAAGAAAGCAGAGTCACTTTTTCAATGAAGACATTGAAATTCTTCCATCACTGCAGTAAAATCATGAATTGTTTCAAAACCATTCACACAGAAGAGGCAAGAACCTTTCAGAAAAATGCATTTTCTTTCTTAACAGAGATAACAAAACACAGCAACTGCAAGCAGCCACAAACCCAAGCTTATCCTCACATTTTTGCATATATCTCAGGCTTGCAAAAGTTGACACATGGATGCAAAAAATAAGGTATTTTCAGACATTACTCTCAAACAAGTATGTACATAGCCATGCTTTAATCTAGTTGCCAAGTGTGCACCTATCTACATATACAAGGTGCGTGCAAAGTCCATGTATAATTTAGACTGTCCCAGTCTTGCAACTGGCTACAAAATTCCAGTAAGCAACACTGTAAACTATAGCCCAGCACAACCAGAAAATACTGTGGAAGGACAAATTAAGGAGAGACACTATTTCTGTTCCACCTGCTTAAATGTTAAAAAAGGCTTGTAGTAATGACACTTTCCTGTGTGTTCTGCTCTTGCTGTAAAGAAATTGAAGGCCAACCCCCATCAAAAAAAATGGTTCTCTAAATGGAGGGAAACACAGTCTCTCTTGTGATGTAGTCAATGTTAAAAAAAAATTAAGTACCTTAAAATGTCTGATAAACAGTATACAGCTCACACATGCTCTGACAGTAGGGTGGTTAATATTTTATAGTTTATCTGATAAAGTTAACAAAAGAATTTAAGTCAGAGCAGAGGCATACACTGAATATTTCATCACCTTCTTAATTGCACAATACAGACAAGACAATTTTTTCCCTTTGGGAAAAATAAATGTTAAAAGTTATTACTGATGGGAATCAGTCTGGCAATTAGGTTAAACCCAACTGAAACCAACCAGAATTGGAGTGCTGAAAACATCACAGAGCTAAAACATATTCAGCCGACTCTATTAATTTACATGATGAAGCAGAAATGTCGATAGCAAAGCTTGTGTAACTCAGCAAGCTGAGGTTACATTAACACAGAAGAAAACACTGCTTTGTGCTTTTTCCTATAGTTAATTTGCAGTCTTCAGAAGCCGCTATTCTTTTGCACAGCAGACAATATGATATACCTAAGGCTTTTCATTCCAACTTCTGATTTAAAGGTCTTCGGCTTGTGCTACAGACCTTAGCCTTGAAGCCAAGTGCAAATTAGCTTTAAATCAATGAAGCTGATTAAAGCTTCATTGTGGCTGAGCCCTTTAATAAAAGGAGAAAGGGGGAGGGGAGAGACCCACTTGAACATGGCAAAAGAGCTGCCTCTCAACTTGGAACATATGTAATGCTTTTCAGCTCCACTTTACCCTGACAAAACCATGAAGAGTTTAAGGCCATTTACCTGCTGACAGGGTGAAACCAAAGTCCCAATTCAGTGAGAAAAGCCAGGAATCAGAGATGTTGCTATGCCAGCAGAAAGTAAAAGGTTGCTTTCAAAAATAGTGGGGGAAGCAAAGAGGGCAGAGGCAAGGAGATAGACATCAAAACATCTCTCCAGGAGGGAATCAAGAAACAAACTTCCCACCCTGCTGTACCAGCATTTTTGTTTTCTTGGTGTTTTGTTTTGGGTTGGGGTATTTTTTTGTATGTGTGTTTTGTTTAAAATACAGAAGTTCCTATTTAGAGAAGTAAGCTGTAGGCAAGTTGCAGTGCTATGAAAGGAACTAGCTCTTTCATGGAGTTCTATTCTCAAAACAAGCCACTTGTCTCCAGAGGCTGTCTTTCACTTGGAATGCAGACAACCTGCCAGATTCACCTTTAAAAAACAATAACAGTACCAAATGAGAACAGAGGAAGATCCTTACACTGCTTTGAATACCACCGTGGGAATCTACATTGCACAAATGCTGGGATTGCTCTCCTTTCTTTCTTTATATTTAGTACAGCCTGAATATGCCTAACTTCAACAAATAGAATGAGCAGCTTTTTCTCCCCCCCTCCTCCCCCCTCCCCCAAACACATACATATTTGGGAACCTTCACAAAGGCTGAAATACAAAAATTAAACCATCATACTCCAAGATAATAAAATTTGCTTCTCCCACCAGAGTAGATAACAATTAGTATATTGCTAAATTATACTCGGAGCACCAAGAAAAATTTCNTAGATGCTTGAATGTATGATCTGAAGAAATGATGTGAAAAAAATGATCCTGAATAGTTTGCTTGATATGCAAAAGTTAGCTCTACTTCACTTACTCTTCCCTGATCTATTACACACACATTCTGAGCAGATGTCAGTTTAGAACTCACACCGTACCCTAAATTCAAGTAAGTCACAATAGATAGCAGCACATAGTTACAGAATATGAAAAACCCACCCCAAACTTATTTTTTTTGGAAGATATAACAAATCTCACAGATCAATTTAAGACTTCAAGCTTAAAAGTAGGAATGCTCTCAGAACAAAGGTCAACAAATGGACAATTAACAGCTGCAGCATCCAATTCCACGATATTGCCACCTGCATTTTGCATGCACAAGTCCTTAAAGAAGATTACATCATTGTCTATTTTCACAAGTTATCAGAAATATTTAAGAACACATATGTTTCACTCCTTTATCACAACTCACTCAGGAGCTAGCTACGTTGACTACTCTGAAACAAANATCTACGTTGACTACTCTGAAACAAACATTCAGTAACTTTATGGAAGACAATTCATTAGAGGACTTCAATACGGAGGATGAATAGTTCTATTGCCTCACTTGGCAAATAGAGGAAGCCAGTCTGCGTAAACTCTCATCTCGAGTCAGGGCAGTGTTATTGTCCTGGGTCTCCACAGATACATTATCAAGGTGACTATGTACAAGGCAAGGAGTTAAATCTGTACAAAGCTACACCACAT
>VZTM01022410.1:317-27223 GCA_013400555.1 Jacana jacana
TTCGCTGATATCTACTGAGATAATTCTCAGGAAACCTTGTTGAAAAGCAGAATCCCAAGGATTATAAAAGTCCGGTGTGCTATATATATTGTTTACATAAATATGGCAAATCATATACTTAAACTGGGGAGAGGTAACAGCATTACTGCTGTCAGCACATTTCTGAAATGCTAAGGTGATTACCATCCAGGCTCCATACCAGCTAGGAAAAAAACCCGCAAAGCCAACAAAACCCCCAGAACCGAAACAACCCAACATTCTTTTCAGCTACTGTTGATTTTCTTCTTGGCTACAGCAGCTAATATTTGATTGAACAAGGAGGGAGAGAGAAATCTTGTAGAAGTTCTTTTGTACAGCATGAGTGGGAATGCAGCTATAAGAGACATGTATGCTAATGAAAGAAGTCTCCACCACCCTGTGAGTACAAGGGAGGAAAACAGTTCACTTCTTGAAAACCTGGTAAGGCTTTATGCGTAAAGTGAGGAGAGATTAGAAGGGTAACATTAGAAAATTTCAAGCAGAGGCCATCACAGAATTATTTGCAGTTGTATTTCAACAATAGCTCCAAAAATCTGTCTGAAGAGAAATACATAACTCCATAGTAAGAAGAAAAACCATAAACTAAGCTAAGAATTTTAAGGAATTTAAGAGAAGGATCTGAAGGCTATTTCCCAGAATCTTTCAAAAGGAAAGGTGCCTTGAAAATAACCTTGAAGCACTTAATCTGAGGCCAAGCAGCACTAACAACAAATGACTAACAACAGTGATGAAGAATCTTCTTACCTTGGATGTGGAGGCTATTTCTTTGAAAAGATGGGTTTGCTGCGGGCTGGTATGCCTTTAGAGGCATTCCTGCAGGCTGATGAAGGTGAGGAGGTTGTGGAGTCTGCCTCTGCATCATGTAATGGGGAACTGAAATTCTCTGTGGGCCGATGTAGTGAGGAGAAGGAGCTGGAGCCACAAACCTAGGAGTTCAGAAACAGAAAACTGTACAATCCCCAATACATAAGAGCTAAAGAATGCTTCTATGTTACTTAGATCACTATGATGTTAAGCAGTTTGCATAAATACAGACTTCTGAAAGAACAGGGTGCAGCCCATATACAGAGAAGATACGTTTTCAAACAGCAACATATCATTTGATAACTGGGAAACTAAAAGGCTGAATTGCACCCTTATAATGGAAAACACCTTTGAACTTCTGTGGGTGGGTTTAAGACTTAATGGGAGGAGACACCACATGGGGGCCCCATTTTCTGAAGCACTGACAATAAACAACTGACCTTTCTCAGTGGAAGTGAACAGTCAGTTCTGGTCATTGGACATGTAGGAGTTAGATATTATGTTCAGGTCCAGGTTCAGGTTGTAGAAATCTTTGTATGCTACATACAACTATTTGAAAACTACCAATCTGAAGTCCACTCAATGCACATAAAAGCAAGTGTTCAATCGCTTCCAGCTGGGCAGAGTCTGATTACATCAAAATATCAATCTGGACTCAAAGTATAAACTTAGAAGCCTGGTAGAGGAGGAGTTCATACTGAACCTGGAAGTGCAACTGCCAGAGAGGCTCATCACTTCAGTGGTATGTTTTGCACAGCTTTGTCACTACTGGCCCAACAAGAATACACACACACTTTGAGGATTTTACATAAGGATTTTACAGACTTTGTAAGTTTAACTTTTTTCTACATTTCCTTAAAATTGTATGCCTCAAAGTACATTACAAATAGGTGCTACAGCCATTTTTGTGGATGGAAAACTGGGATTACNCTCAACTTCTGCAAACTAAACAGTCCCAGCCTCCTCAGCTCTTAAGACTTATGCCCCAGGCCCTTCAGCAGCTGGTAGATATATAAGTTACATTTTGAGTATATCAAGTGTTTAGATGAACTTTGGAAGTTTTACTTACTGCCTATTTAGTTTTCTTTGAGAATCACATTTTTAGGCATATTAGATAGGGTTTGGATAGCCTTTGTGCTGATGTGATATTAACTTCATAAACACATATATTACTTCAGCTGTGCTATATAGATGGAGGAAATAAAGATGTCACTACAGAGACTTTAATGTGTCAAATATTTCATTGTTCCAGACAACTGATGCAGTGTAGATTTAAAGACATACAAGGGAGGAGGACAATAAAGCATGCATTTTACAATAATACTAGAGAACACCTTAAAAAAAAAAGACAAATTTGTAGCTACATCGTAAAAAAAATATCAGGGATTTTTAAAAAGTGCTACAACTGCTTGGTTATATGTCTCCTGAGTAAGGACTGGTGCTAGTTTTTGTATAGTGCTTACACAGAAAGACTGTTTTTGCTGCCAGAGCTTATCCTATCACAGGATATCATCCTCATCCTCTGTGTTTTCAAAATTCATTTTTGAAAATTAATCTCCAAAAAATGGCTTTAACCACCCATCAACAACAGGGGGGAAATCCTTTTCAAAAATCAAAGTAAAAAGCACAGTTTTGCAGATTTCACATTTGATTTAACATCCTAAAAAAACCCTCCCAATAACAACACACTACTTTATGTAGCCAGAGAGTAGTCCTTTTTAATGGACTTTACTGGACTTTATAATGGTCTTTATAACAATAATCAGTATATATATACTTACAATAATAAATCAGCTCATGAATTCCTGGCTTACTTATATGTGTGACTATACTTATCTACTTTTACTTCCCTTCTGCCTAACAAAAGAGAAACTTAGATCTCAGTCCAGATTTGACCCTGAGCAAATCACAGGGTGTTACTGGGGGAACTGCAAATTTAATTTTGTTCCTGAAACAACGAGGACCAGCTTGTAGCCACTCGGAAACTGCCATCAAGGGTTGGGGCCAAGCCCTGGAGCCAATGCAATCAGGAACCAGCCAGATTTGCAGAAAGACAGCCTTCCCAATGCCTGCTGGATGTAAAATCAGAGCAGGAATATTTCTGGAGCTATCGAGTAGCCTCTCCCTTTCCAATGGCAGCTAGGAAATCTGTCCTGCTGGGGAATGACTAGATTTGGTAGTAAGCAAGATAGATGACAAAGTTCTGGTAAACTAACCTGTTTTGATAAAATTAGTTAAAATGGCACATCTCTAGGGCTTTTGTTCATGACCAGTACAGGTAACAGCTATATGGAAACATGGGTTTACCCCAGTATTTGGTGGCTGAAGCCAGTCAAAATATAAGCTACATGCAGTTTAAGCAACATGTGGAAATGGAAAGGAAGAGGAAAGCTGACAGTAAACTATATTTATATAATAGTATAAATAGTACATTTACATAGTGCTTGTAACTATTCATATAGTTTATTTTATCATGGTTGGCTATCTGTAAATGATAGCCAACCTGTTATGTAATGATAGCCAACCTGTAAATGAGTCTTTGGAGTGCTGGGAAAGCAACCTGTTAGGTCTCTTTAGTAAGGATATACACAGGGTGATTCTTCACCTAGAATCTCAAGTGGTTTGAGAGTCTTCAGTTACAGAACTGTTTGTGCTGAATTGTCTGAATGTCAAAGGGCTAAAGGGGTTATTTTTGGAGGTGAAGAAAATACCAAAAACTGGATGGTAGAGAAATTTTTTTTGGTTATACTTCTCACCAAGCAGAACTGCCATTGCAGTCAAAGACAGTGAAGTTCTTATACTTTTTATTGGGTTACAACAGTCAGGGAACTCATCCAAATGTTACGCAGTTGACACAGGTTGGAGATCAGGCTTTCCTCTTATTACACTTGAGGTTTTGGTTGGACAGAATCGTCAGCTCCCTGTAGCAGGTTGCTGTCACCAACAATGTCCCATACAGTTCTGCACTTTCAGACAATGTTAAGTGAGGAACAATCTGTTCTTGTTCCCTCTTGATTGCCTTTGTATTTCTAGGCAAATCCAGAAAATCTGGAGTGATGTCTCCCTTCTCTCCTTTAAAAATCCATGTAATTCTGCTTTGATCTCACATTTTGGGTTGGCTCTGCACTTTATGCTCTGTGCTAGTGACTTTGCAACTCCACAGTCCACTGTCAGTGGGAGAAGCATTCTGCTGCAATACAGTATTCTGTAACCCAACATATTCCACTGTAAATTAGTCCAGCTAGCTATCAATGACAATCAAATAAACATGGTTTAATAACACTTGTGAGGAAAGGATTGCCAAGCACAATTATGAAAAATCTAGTATTTTCCTTGAAAGTCATGAACACATAATACCTCATTTTTTTTAACAACCTATGATATAACATGTTTCTCTGTAATGATTTTTCTGTTGCAAATTATTCTTATATCATAACAGAAATATTTTGGCCAACACACAGACAAAAATTTTTTGTCCATAGTTTTCTTAAGCCACCAAATTTGCACTTGTCAAGCTCTGCCTCACACCCTGTACAGCAACAATCCCACAGCAGATTTCTATCCCCCTGGTGTCTTGAGGGAGTAGACTGCATGTGTCAGCAGACCTTAATTTTAGATCTTTCTTTTCAGTCATTAATAAGTGTCTAAAAATCACTTTCATGCTCAAGCCATAGGGACACAGGAACAGCTACTTCAGCTCAAACCAGTGTTCCATCTAGTCAAAAGAAAGGATTGTAGGAAAAAAGAAGAGCCCTTCTGACCGGGACCACATGTTATTTGGTGAGAAGAAAGGAGAATTTCGGTGGAATTGAAAGTGGAATTTAAGCATGGAAGCTGTAGGTGGCCACATATACACATTCCCTGGAGATGTAATTGTAAATTCTCTCTTAGCGTTTCCTGTGNCTTGAAAGACACCCCACAGTGTTCCAGCCTTCCCTGTTTTGTCAGGCAACTCTGACCATAGGAAGCCCCAGAAAAAGTCCATACCCTTTTTCGAACACTGGGCCTGGACCTGATGGTCCATCTGAAGGGGCAGAGGAGGTGGTCTGTCGCACAGCTGTGCATTGCAGCGCTGTGCTGGGGCATGGATCCTGCTTCCACAGGAGGGCAAGGACAATTGCACTCCATGGCCAAAGGGAAGGGAAGTGTGGGGAAGGGAAGGGAAGGGAAGGGAAGGGAAGAAGGGGAAAGGAAAGGATGCATTTGGAAAAAGAAGTGTGTAAACAATCTTAAGAAAAAATCCCAAGCTTTGCTAGATTGGCTCTGAAAGGAGGTTGTAGCGAGGTGGGTGTCAGTCTCTTTTCCCAAGAGACAGGCAACAACAACAAGCAACAGGACAAGAGGAAACGGTCTCAAGTTGTACCTGGAGAGGTTTAGTTTAGATATTAGAAAGAATTTATTCATTGCAAGTGTTGTCAGGAGTTGGAACAGGCTTCCCAGGGAAGTTCAGTTGCCATGCCTGAAAGTATTTAAAAGACACGTAGATATGATACTTAAAGACATGGTTTAGGGATGGACTTGGTTGTGCTAGGTTAATGGTTGGACTTGATGATAATGTGAAAGGTTCTTTCCAACCTAAATGATTCTATGGCTCAGTTTCAGGCGTAGACTTGCTGCCACTGCCAGTCTTTAGCGTCTCTCTTTTTTATGTGCCATTTGCTCACTAACAAAAAAAGTGATAATGTCTTAGACGATCCTCTGAAGTGACCCGTGCCTGGAAAGAAATGACTATACTGATTTCAAAACTACACTGTTAAGGTCTTTAACTAAAGACTTTCCTCAAGGCAGCCCTTCATATGCCACATACAAAGGGCTTTGTAATATGTGAAGATTGGATGTCTCAACTCCTTGGTTAGAACTACTCAGAGGAAGTCTGAGTAGTTCCGGAAGTCTGGGTTGGAGCTACTTACTGGTTTACAGCAAAAGCATAAAAGGAATATAACCAGACACTAAAATAAGCAAAAAGAAGCACTGTTGCAGAACTTATTATAGCATTGAATTAACATAAAGTTCAGCAGTAATTCCTTCTTTCCTGCTTTACAGTCTCTAAAAATTCCTGTCAAGCCTGGATGCATCATGCTTCAGGGAAATACCACTAGCTCTGGCTGAGAGAAAGGTGAAAAGTCATTTGGAACACCAAGTCCAAATGAAAACTTCTGTTCTGGTCTCACATCAGTTACCAAAATATCTCAAGCATAAAAGCAAGCCTTAAGAAGCAAAACGTGTATGTTGGGTAATCCAATAACTAATTAAAAAAAAAAAAAAAACAAACCAAACTTCAAGCATCTGGCACCATCAATTTTGGGGAACTGAACTGCATGTGTTAATTATGCCATATAAAACCGAAATTTTTGATCTGGGTTTTAATTATATTGTCTTTTCAGCTTTCTGGAATGTCCATGTTTTATTTTATTGGAAAAAAAAAAAAAAAAGCTAAAAGGATGCCAACTACATATTCCTTTTTATATATACACTGTTGGGTACCTCTACCATTTGGTACCATCACTGAGTAGTTGCAATCTTTTGTATGAGGCGAGCACTGAAAGTTAGTATGGAGAGCTGGAACAAACAACATGTAAATCTGCATTTTTATGCACATTCTTGCCCTTGATGAATGAAGTTGCTTCTTGGATCCAAACTTGCTAATGGACTTGCACTCAGTGCACACTGGGTTTTGTACACAGAATGAAAGTAGTGTAAGATGTGTCCCACGTGTGGCTCATTTTCTCACGTTAATAAGGCATAAGGAGGTCCACAGCATCCCTCCCATCACCTGAGTGGAGCAAGATGCAAAAGAAGCCCTCCAATTATTTCTCTACCCGCCATGGTACCTGAAGATGTAAGGCAAGTGCTTATTTCCTTCTGCTTCTGTCACTTACAAACTTGAGTCTGCTCTCCAAAATGCAGGGGGCACATGACTGGTTCCAGAGTGGCCAAAGTGGCCAGGCCAGCTTGGATTGGCTTCAGTTCAACAGATGCAGGCTACCGCAGGGGCCAGTGCCAGTCAGCCTCTCCTAGCTCTGGAATGATCCTCGGCAGGCACAGCATGTCAGGAGTCACACAGCATGCCTGCAACAAATCCCCTGCTTGCACCCCTAAAAACTGCAGTCCTCTTAATGACAAGATTGGGATAAACAAGGTTATTCACATCTTTTGCACATCTGGCATTTTGCACACTGAAGTGTTGGGTTTGTTCAGCTCACGTTTTCACAGCTACCAACACACTCATGAATGACAGCCTACTCACCTACCCTCAAGGCCCTTAGGTGAGTGTACTGCATTAGAAGATGCAGATTCTGCCTTACTTCTCTTTTAAACATTTCCCTTAATATTTGTTCTGTAATTAAACCAACACTGCTGTGATACTTTTTTTGTTTTCTGATTTTAAATTGCCATTTGTCACACTACCTAAATTAAGATACTGGCACCTTTTATTTTTTTAGTCCAAAGTAGTCCATGTATGGGAATTAGCACTTAAAAGCCTTTCTAGAGAGCCTATACAGTTAATGTATGAGAAAGGTGTGTATCACACTAGCCTTTTATTACTGTTATTCTGTAGAGTAGTGTAATATCCTGAAGTCTGGAACACATTCAAGGACTTAATGTACACTAAATGTATCTGCTATGGTCCTACACCAGTAGTTGCCTCAAAAATGAGCTAACGAGATTATTGTCTTTCATTGTGAAAATTTATACCTGTAATAATAATTGACCCGTCCCTGCCTGTCACCTCATGCTCTGGCAATTGTTGCATATGGATGTTGGACAGTTCTGTGGATGCACTGAGAGAAAACTATACTGGGAAGGAAAGAAAACCCTCTGGGTCAGGTAAGAGAGCAAGGGCAGGCCCAGAGTTCTCACAGAGGGCCAGCGCCAAGGAAAAAGGTCAGGACTGTGTGCCCAGCAATGGAAAGGAATGACTGAACCACTAAGGTAAGCTCCAGTGATCATGAAATGGCAAGTTTCATCCGACTCGTGTACAAAAGCTCAACAACGTCCAGTGGCTCCAGAACTGGCTGAATTCACGTGTAGTCTGAAATAAAAAAGTACCTCCACCTGTTGTCAATTCCATGAGCCATCATGTTCTTCCATCTTCCTGACACAATTCAGAGCGAGTACTGCTTTCCCCCAAAGAAATTACCCCCATTTACCCGTAACTGAAATCTCATGAATGTTCTTTTCAGGTTTATAATTGGATACGTTGTGCTATCCAAATTACTGCCATTTCTGTCACTCAAGGAAACGAAACACTTTTAAATACATTAATGAAATACAGCAAATCATCATTCAGAACACTGAAAAACAGGGAGATTAACAAAATAATGTTTAAGCATCTATATACATATATGAATCCAATATTTGGTGTGGTGGTGTATCTTCGTGACTTTTCCACTGAAAAGCTATTGGCTTAGGCCTCTTGAGTCTTGCGATCTAGTATGAACTAAGTGGAAATCTGTAACGCCATATGCTAAACAAATAATTGGAAGGATTGCTGAAAAAAATATGGGGATGTCTAAATGTGAAAATCAAACTGCTTCCAAGCAATCTGCTTTCACATCACTGAAATGGCAAAGGCCAAGGCGATTGTCCCAGCCTACAGTAAATTCTGACTATAAATCAAGCTCTCAACCCAGTGAATTAAACATTCTTCAATTATCTATTGGACTTAATAAAATGGCAAGGAAAAGAAAAAAACCCCAAAGCCAAGTTCTTGCAGAAATACTTAGTGCTGAGAATACTGACAGAATATGACTCTTCTGCCACAAGTAAACAGGAAAATTAATCTCATTCTGTAAGATTTGGCTGTGCTCCTCCAAAGTTTAGTGTCCCAGCCAGTATGACGTTCCTTGTTTGGGACACTGGTGGAGATCAAGAGGAGATTAGAGGAAGTCCCTGAAATGGAGATGCATGGGATGTGTCCCTCTCTAGGCTAAGAGACTCCCTGTCACCTCTCCTTCCACTGGTAAACCCATACTCAGAGCAAATGTTACCCAGGGGCTGCCACCAGCAACTTTCTGCACAACCACAATTCAGTTTCCACCCATCCTGGCAGCTCTGAAGGCAGTCCTACCCCAGGCTCAGCATGAGAAAAGCAGAGGCTGGTCTTACCTCTCTGAGTCCCCAGCTGAGAGCAGAGGCAACTGAGGGGAAGGATAGAGAGGACTGGCCCATACATTACGTCTTGGGGAGGGGCGCTTGCTGGAATGGGACTGGGACACAGTTGCTGTTCCACTTTGACTTGTCTGTGTGCTGGAGAACACGGCTCCTGAAAGCAGAAGGAGAGAAATAACCCCATCAGGCAGGCAATAGAAATGATAATTGAATAAATACTAATGGGTAACACCTCCCCTAAAGCTGTAGTGCCAACTGGTAGCAACAAATGTTTTTTTTCTCAACTGTTGTTTTCTGTCTAAAGGGAAGAAAAAATTCCACATAAAAAACTCAAGTAAATCACCTTTGCTGTTCCCAAATGACTCTTTCATAAAACCAGGCATAACATAGCTCTGCCCCCTGTTCAGGAAATTTTGTCTGAATAAGGCTGCAAATTTTCTATAGCTTCCTGTTGTAGAAGAGGTGACAAATACTGCCCAAGATACATATTTTTAGACCTAGTGAGCAGAAAACACAGTTTCATAAATAGTGAAATACTTTCTACATTTTCCCCTCAGCTGTAAAAATCACAGATTTCTTGAAGAAGTCAACCCAAATGCAAATACTGCTATTATTGTTCCCACACTCCCCAGTAATTTTAAATTAGCATTAGCAGTTTCACAATTTTCTATGACATTAGTCTTGTATACATTCCAAATAAGGAAACGTTCTGGCTCATTAAACAAAAAGGAATACAGAACTCCCTCTGAATGTCCTCATTAGTTGACCTCAAATTCTGTAACCTCATTTTCAGAAATTCTTTAAATCAGACAGTCAGAACCTAAGATGCTGATTACCAAATCCATGTCAAAATCCAGTTAACTGAATTATTTTTACGGACATCTGTGTCAGGTATCTTATGTCAATGTTGAATGGCAGCCAAATGCATGCTCTTAGATATTTTATGAACCCTGAGAACCACGAGAACAAATTATGTAGGTTGTCTACAACATGAAAATGATTTCTTACCGTTTGGTTGTCACATCTTTCAGTCTCTTTAAAAAAATAATAAAGTTTTGTTTATGCCTACCTTATAGAATAAAATTCCACCTATAAAACTTACATTATATTAGTGAATATGTTGGAATTAAGGATTCAAATTTATTGATAAACCCCTGAAATTTAAACCAGTTACCCAAATGGCATTGTCAGTGGTTGAAGATTCTTCTAGGCTAAAACATCTGCAAGGATGCTGAAGTCCCAGCAGAACACTGCTTTAGGAATAATTTTCTTCAAGACAGAGTGGAGTTATTTCACAGGTCACTATTTTGGACATTGCTATCCAAGATCAAAAGGGTGAAAAGCCCACCTCATCTCCCAAGTCCTCAGTCTGTTTCTGGAAAAACTCTATTCATCCTTTGTGACACACTAGACATTCACCAGAGAAAGGCAGAGTTAAGGAAAGGCTCGGGAGTTTAATTATGCTGTAGCCTCATTAAAGAGCAGCGCTGGAATCTTTCAGCTGCTAGAAATGACAGAGAGTACAAGATGACAGATAGGAAACCACTTTGTGAACAAAAACAACTAATATAGATGCTGCAAAGGTAATGTCAAAGTTCAGGGAAAGCTAGCATGAGCCACACTGGTGGACAAAGCTGGAGGAGTGGAGGCTGCCCAACTGTTGTTCAGGAGAACCAAAATGCCTGCAGCTGCCCTTGGCACTAGCCTTTACTGTTTGCTAATTCTTATAAGGACCAGGGCCTCCTAATCACACACCAAGTGACAACAGGCATCTGATAGCAGAAGGCATCCCAAACCTTAAAAGAGGCACAGAGGATGCAGATCCCACCGAGAGACAAGGTTTCACTTAAGCCAGCAGAATGACTCACTAAGAAAAGGGTGAGGAAGAACCTCCCCTAAGAGAGGGGAAGGTAGTTTTTGTTGGTTTTCCACTTTGCTCATACACTCCCAAAATCACTCTGTCCACACTCATCTCGTAGAGTAGAATCAAGACAAATGTAGAGGGGGAAACAAAGGCATGACTTTTTGAATTTTTAATCTTAGGCTTCCCTGCAGCACAGAAGAAAATACTGAAAAACAACCAAATGCCCATTCTGGCAGAATAAGCTTAACAGATTAGTACACTGCAAAGGAAAACTCTGATTATCTAAATAAAACCAGAGACTATTTAAATTATTACTCGCAAAAATAGGGTAACTTGCATTTTTCCTTGTGAAAACATTAACATGTGTAAGAAAATATAATGATTTAGTTTCACAGTACTGTGATCTTTGAGTTTAAAAAAAATTTTTTCAAGGCTGGGGTTGATTAGAAGTAAAAAGGCTGGACTATGACTGGGTTTCCAGCATTAGGTAGCAAGACTTTTTCTTCCTTGTCATGGCTGTTCTCTGCCACAACCATGATAAGGATTTCAGACACATATTTTTCTAAGTTGTACTTGCACAGTTTTAGCTTGTCCAGGCTGCAGTGGTAGCACAGGTTCCCACAGCACTGCCCAAGACCTGGTGACCTCAGGAAAAGGTCATCTGCAGGCAGGCAGGGGCCACCATCTTTCCTTTCTCTGAACTGCAGCAACCTAAAGCCCACTGCAATATTCAGTCATGGTAGCAGTATCTGCTATGGTAGTACCTTCTGGCTAGGTTTCCCAGCAGTTTCTCTGTACTTATTTTCTGTTTCTGATGATGAGACTGCACACAGTGTAAAGTAAGAGCTAACTGTGGCAGTCACTGGAGGGGCAGGTAGGGTATTTAAGGAAGAAAAAACATACATATTAGCTGCAAAACTATATTTCTGTACACAGGGTATGCTACATGATCGGAGGGTATGCTACATGATCACAGCATGACAGAGAGCATACCTGGGCTTCCGTGGTACCTTGGAATGAAGCCTCCAAAAGCAGCACCACAAATGATGGTGTGGGAGACCATGTAACACCTGCAGGCATTGCAACACATCTTTTGTCAGTGCAGCTTCTTTCTGCAATTGGAGGTACTGTGCTGACAAAAGCACCTCTGTGGGCACCTAATGAAGTGAAATCACAATGCTTGTAGCTGCTTCCCAGTGGAAATGCTACTATTCAAACTTCCTAGTGTAGACATGGTATTGGTCCAACCTACCACCTGAATATGGTAAATACCAGTTGAAGGGAAACAGTCCTCCATTGGCAGGCTACAGACTTATGGCAGTGAGCAAATATTGTCAGTGACAGGTCATTTCCCTAGGAGAGCCAGTCTTAGACTGACAGAAACCTTTGGACATTATTTAAGAAATGGCTAGATAACTAAGCTAGAAAATTAAGTGGCAGCCCTGATGAGTAGTTAATGCAACAATTCATTTCAACTAGGTTGGGTGGTTGTCGAAATGACGTAACACGGATTCATCCATACCTAACAAAATACCTTCAGTCAATTGATGCGAAACAACAAGCAAACAAAACTACGAGAGATATGACAAGTTACAGACAGCTGTGAACACATGTAAAGGAAAGCAGTTTATTACATACAGAGAAACTAATGCTGATAAAGGTATGTTGCTTAATACTCTAAAAACTTGCTGCACGATAGGAAGCAGTGCC
This sequence comes from Jacana jacana, assembly GCA_013400555.1. Taxonomy (NCBI): domain Eukaryota; kingdom Metazoa; phylum Chordata; class Aves; order Charadriiformes; family Jacanidae; genus Jacana; species Jacana jacana. The sequence continues at coordinate 12,847 of VZTM01022410.1, forward strand.
AAGTGAGGGAAAAAACGGAATAAATTACTGTATCAAAATTGTCCATAGTTACTTGTGCTGTAAATCCCAAGTATGGAAATGTAAGGAATGAATGAGATTTACAAAAAGTAATGCCACAATCTCAGAAGCTGTGGGGCACCATGACTGGCGCAATTGCCAGCTAAGGACTGGCTGGAGGCAATAGCTTTACTCGGCTTAGGATCCTGTAAAGTCATGGGGCAGCAGTTTTTTAAAGCTGCTAACAGCCTAGGTTTAAATTCACCCAGCAGCTAGACTTTGACAATCACAGTCTGGAAGCTGAACTGGTAAAAGAGCTGAGTGCTCAATGGATTACAATGGAAATCTCTGTAAGAATGTCCTCAGGCTCTGAAAACCTGGTCTGGATTCATCTGACACACTGTCCCCTCCTAGCTTCTATCCTAGCCAGGGACTTGAAAGCAAAAGGAAAAGCTGAGTCTTTTATTCTCTCTCACTTTTGTGCATTACACTGGGTAATGCCAGTAAATAATTTTTTAAATCTCAACTTTCCTCACTATCAAAATTCCCTCTCAAAATACAATATAAAATAAGCAACTCTAACAAAAACCGTATCCCTAGAGGTTCCCTGGCTGAAATCAGATCTTTAAAATCTGAAATTTCCTTTAGCTTTCAAATAACAGATGCATAACTCAGCCTATACTCAGACTAAGACATTTAAAGACAGTTAACAGGAGAAAAGTAATACCAACTACTTTATACACTAGACTTACAGTCAACCACTGTACAGTTGGCACTGTCAGGCTTTAAATTTCCTTGTTTTTGTAACATAAACCTTTATAATCACGGACTGGTCTGTAGCTCACAACAGCCTTGACATATCATAGCACTGATAGATTTACAAGCCTCACAGTAAAATAAAACCAGTTATTGATGTAGCCACTTCATATAATGTCACTTTCAGCACTGCACTTAACATTCAGCCAATTCTTTCACTTCCTACATGTGGTTTTCAATTAAAACTGAACTACCAGAAGATGTATTGCATTCTGCCTGCAAGTTAAAAAAAGATTATTTTACACCTACTAAAATACTGCATTAAAAAATGTTAACATCCTGCTCATCACTGACTTGAGCTTTTAGATGTATTATCACTCATAAATTAAGAAATGTTTTAATTTAGCTGAAATGTGAACAACAATTGTACATTTAAGCAGGTATGACAGTTAGCTATTTTAATATGAAAATCTCAGATACTTAAATGAAACAATACAATAGGATTATCATATTTATCATCATATATATTTCAATCCCTGATATTCTGTGATTCTGTGATTTATAGCATAAATGTGTTTATCAGTGTACTTATAATATGAGAGCTCGTAATGCAGCCTTTCGATTAATTAATGCAGATCTATTGAAAAACTGCTATACGATCCATGATTAAAGAGAAGGAAATACACTCCTTTGATTTTAAATGAAGCTTAATGAATTCCAGGTATCTACAAGGAATGGTAGAAGTGAATTGCTAGCAGAAGTTAAATGCCTTTAGAGCAAAAATATTGTTCTTTGTTGCAGTAGGTCTTTTCATGAATAATATATGATTTGTCCTGCCTCCCTTCGAAAAATTTGTAAAAATCTGTTCACAACCTATTGTTTTATATTACTTCACAGATTCTATCCTTTCTATGAGATGGATATGGATTTAAGAGTACATCTTTCCTTGCAAAATGATCCCTAAGCTTAAGAGAGCAATATTAAAGCCAGCTGTTTATCTGTTTTTTTCTATAACCTGAGTAAATATCTTGAGCAGGTCCTGGGGAGCGTCCCATGGTGTTATCTGCAGAATCACGTGGTGATGGGGCTGGCTGGAGGGGCTGGACCGTGAGGCAGTCATTCAGGATGTCCTGGGTAGGCTCTGAGCTTGATCGCAACTGAAACACAAAACATAAAAATGGAGAAATAATTATAACAGGGACCAAAAACAAAAAAGGGAAATGGTCACAAAAATCCTTAAGACACCGAAAAGTTACAAATAAAAAAAATTTGAGGGGTTAGAGAGGGAAATGGAGCACCAACAGAATTCTTCTCTCAAATCCTGGTTAATATCCTTCCATTATATCAGGTATTTTTCAAATCTGAGGGAGGAAGCTCTTCCAGCTGCTTAGCAAGCCATATCAAAGAATGGATATATTTACAAGCCTCAGGAAATGGGCTACTTGTGCAGCTAGGACCTTGGACATATGGACTTATGTGTGTTCTCTTGTCATACACTGCAAGAGTGAAGAGCATCTCAATTCATGAATAATGACAGAATCTTCATAGTACCCGATTCATCAACAGCAAGTCTGTTTATCTGGCTCATCCAGCATAAAATTCACTCCGCAAACAATTAGTAAACACATTCATAAGAAGAGTTTTCCTTTGGATGAAATTGGATAAACAGTCTCATCCTGAGACTACAATACAATACAATACAATAAAAAAAATACAATTAAAAAAATATATCCAGAGCACAGAAATTTTGTGTGTGCTGCAATGTAGCCCAAATTTATGGCTGACAAAGGTGCGAGTTAACAATCATGAACTGCTAAGCTCACTTTTAACTTCCCTGCATGAAATATTTGTTCTAAGTAACAGATTTTCAATTTTAATAGCTTGCTTGTATGGTAGACTTGTGAAGTTTTGGATTTGGAAATCTGAGACATTCCCATTATCACAATGTAGAGTTTTTTTCTATATAAACAAAACAAATGACTGTCAGTCATGATTTACAATTGTTCTACTTCTGTGACAATCAATTAATGCTTATCATTTTTCAGAACAATAGGTGGAAATTCTACTCCTGCACAGTTAGATATGATTAAATAATTACTCAAGATTAAATGAAACAAGTGGAAGTAATTAGAAGGGAGTAAGACTCTACATTCTTCAGTTTTTAATTTCTTTATATTTGAGTTCAAGAGCAGAGACGTGCTGATTTAATGCATGATGCAATGGCAAATGTATCCTTACATGAAAAAATCATTTGCTTTATATTTCTCAAACTAATGTGTGTTTTATCTGAGATCTGCAAGGTTTTATACAACCTGGCTAGCTCCTTCAGCATTTTTCCTGTTCAACACAAATTAGACGCTGTCAAGGAAAACATAAAAAGTGTGTGCTTATGAAAACACTTAGGACAGAAGTAGTTTAGGATTTCTCAAATGTTATTAGTTTATTTCCAAATCACATAAACTAGGATCTCAGTAACTTCAAAACTTTCCTATATGTACTCAGATTAACTCTAAACACGTCTATTATGTCATCAAATCACAGCATTTTAAACCTTGCTTTTGTGAAAGCAGTTTAATGGACTGTATGTATGCTGTGCACCTAGAAGGGCATTTCTGTATGTAAGGGAGACATTGGCTAGAGCCCATTTATTTTTTGATGAAGGGTACATCTGTGTCTGCCATGCCAAAAACCAGCAAACCCCCTCCCCCGCCCCCTGCCCTAAACTCTGCTACATTTCATTTGAGAAATTGCTTTACATGAACTGCAATAGCTTTACAAATGTGGTTTTCTTTTCATTATTAAGATAAGGAGGAATTTCAAAGTCTGTGTATTAAGATTACTAAGGGTTATTTGTCAAGTTGAGAAAAAGTCAGTAGTCTTCCACTTGTTTTTATTGTCTGCAAACTAAGTTGGCACTAGGAGAGGAAAGCATGACCTGTCTACATAGAGCTACATATTGTACTAGTTTTTCTGAAGGAGTAGCCAGAATTTAATATTTGCTTATACAGGTAGAGAAAAATTATATCCTGTTAGCATCACAACACTGACAGTACACAGATGTGACCACTAGAAAATGACAAGTTCAAGGTGAAGCTTTGCTATGTGACAGCATTTACTCATATTATAGGTTTGCTTGCTAGATCATCCCTTTACTCCAGCAGAACAGCTCCAAGGCCCAGTGTTTTTTTGCACAGTACTAACCTTTTTTGATAACAGACAATAAAAGTTTAGGGTTGCCAAATGTTTACGCTTGCTAAAAGTTTACACTGTCCTAATTCTTGCCTCCGGAGGCTAAAGACATCTTCAGGCCAAGAAACAATGCAGACAGAAGGGTTTCCTCAACAACCTTTTTTTCCACTTAGTCACCTGGACAGGCTTTCTAGAGAGCCATGGCATTCATTATTCTGCTAATCATCTACCACATCTTTCAGATATGCATGCATGCTATTTTTACCTACTCTTACATTCTGTTTCAATTACATGTTCAGCCAGGAAAACACAATAAAAATCAAGTTAAACTAGCCTATCTGCAGTACATATGTTAGGTTCTGTACAAGAAATAATTATTTTTCCTCCTCCCAAAGTGTGATTACAAACTTTGAGTTCAAATACATCCATCTTTGTGACCTAGCATAAATCAGTTTTACATACCAAAAGTGTTTTTCAGCCTTTTGCATTAAAAATCAAAAGGATCTGGAACCTACACAATCAGCTAACTTTGGCAAATTCAGGTCAAGAAGAAATTCTGCTTTTGAAGCAATGCTACAAAAATTTAATCCTACCTTTATTATATATAGAATAGAGAGGTTTCTTTTGATTAATCTCATTCTAATATGAGCAATAGTTTGGGTTATCTTCTCATTAAGATGATATAGAACACCAAGAACAACATTTAAAGGGGAAAACCTGCAGCTGGGACTAGTCTGAAAGGAAACTTTGAATAAAATAAAATCAAACTGAGAATCTTACTTTAAAGAATGGAATATGGTTTGAGTGAGATGTATTGTAAGTTTCCATTTTCTGAAATATACAAAAAAGTTTGGTTGGTTGTAATCCCGTTGAAAACTGATTATTATTTTGCTCTACGTATTTGGAAGTAACGTGTTTTAACCTAGAAGGCTCTAAGGCTCCTTATTGTGACACCCACTGTCTTGGAAAAGTCCACATTCTCATAAATTTTGCTTTTGTTTCTTTCTCACTCTAGTCATAAAACTGAGAAGCATCCATACACATGCATGCACTGGCACACACACGCACAAACACATTAGCTCTCTCCATACCCTACATAAGATTGTTTCAAATCTGAAAACACACAACTATCTTATAAAAAATGCTAGCCACGTTACACGTATGACTATTCCTGCTTCATCCTCTTTTTCTCACAGTTCCAAGAGCCCTGTAGCTGTTTGGTTTTTGTTTTTTCTGTGAACAGCAACCTGAGAGCTGAGCTGTGCTGCTCAAAAAGCAGGAAAAAATCATTCTTTTGTGCCAGAGATATTTGGAGATATAGCTAGTATCCAGTATTGGTACACATCACCTTTTCCATGTAAATGCAGTCTGACAAAGAAACTACTTGTACTGTAGAATGATTTGTCTTCTCTTTCTGAAAACGCATCTGTTTGGCAAATTTTCATGAGTGGAAAAATGTGAAACTAATATACCTGGTGCTTCATTTACCACAAACATATTTTACTTACTGTCACCGGTGACCAAAAATTGCCACAAAAATCCGTAGATAACATCAGCAATTGTTAATACACAGAAACAAATATTTTCAGATTTCACATTCCATTTTAAACTTTGCATCATCCTTTACTGGCCTTCACGTTAATTTGATTCTGTGTTAATCTCCACTGGCACTAAAACTCATGTATGTACCAGTTCCTACAAGGAAATACTCAGCTGTTGAAACAAATACCTTGATTAGAGCCCAAGACTAGAATTTTTGCAGTCTTACTAGTAACAGATCCATGTTATTAGCCTTCAGGCGTATGATTTTTAATCTTGCAAAGTTTCCTTTGAACATCTATGTAGAGTTTCACTCACTGTGAGTTACCAGTTTTGTGTGTCTCCTAGATGATGATGTGATGTGCTGGCTGGGCTGGCATTGCTAACTTTCAGAGTTCCAACACACTGCCATTTGTAAAAATTGTAACATTGTAAAATTAGTGAAACTTATTAAAAAACCCTGTGGGCGTTTCTGTTTCAGGTTGGGGTTTTTTGTTGCAGTTAAAACCCAGATTCACCGTACGATGCAGTCTCAGAAAAAAACTGTGTCAGCAGAAGAGGCAGAGCTCAGCAGTACCAGGAGAAAACAAATGGGCAGATGAAGGCCCTCCTCATACAGGGCCTGCCACCCTGCCACAGGGCCTGTGACACCCGTTATCATTGCTTCAGGCGTAGTACTAAGGATTCCAAAATCAGTATCTGCCAATGCAGACTAGATGCCAATACCCACCTCCAACAATGTGAAATCTGAGTGTCAACTACGGACACAGAGAAGGTCCCAGACTCAGGAACGGGGAATTCAATGAGGACAGTTTTAATGACTTGAAGGATGTATGAGCTGCTGTCAGGGCGGTTAACTGCCCCCCTCAGCCATCCTTTACACAGCTTCAATCTTGTTTGCTCATATACTGGTGACGCTTATATATCATTGTGGACAGGTTAGCACATTTAAAGCCCACACTGAAGCGTGACTGGGTAACGAGAATCGTAGAATTATAGAACCATAGAATCATTTAAGTTGGAAAAGATCTTTAAGATCAGGAAGTCTAACCATTAACCTAACACTGCCCTGCCCACCACTAAATGGTGTTCTAAGTGCCGTGTCTACACGTGTTTTAAATAACACCAGGGATGGTGACTCAACCACTTCCCTGGGCAGCTTTTTCCAATACTTGATAACCCTTTCAGCGCAAAAATTCTTCCTAATATACAAGCTAAACCTCTCCTGGCGCATTTTGAGGCCATTTCCTCTTCTTTCACTTGCTACTGGGGAGAAAAGACTGACCCCTTCCCTTGCTACAACCTCCTTTTAGGTAGTTGTAGACAGCACTAAAGTTTCTCCCGAGTCTTCTTTTTCTCCAGGCTAAACAACCCAAGCTTCCTGAGCTGCCTCTCATAAGACTTGTGCTCTAGACCCTTCACGAGCTTTTTGCTCTGATTTAGACACACTCAACCTCACCCCATTGGCCTCAGCCCATTGAACCACACTGCCCAGATCCCTCTGTACAGCTATCCTACCCTCAAGCAGATAATAATTGCCATGCAACTTGGTGTCATCTGCAAACTTACTGGAGGTGCACTAAATCCCCTCATCTAGATCATTGATAAAGATGTTAAACATAACTGGCCCAAATAACAAGCCCTGGGGAACACCATTTGTGACCAGTCACCAACTGGATTTAACTTCATTCACCACCACCCCCTGGGCTCAGCCCTTCAGCCAGCTTTTTAACCAACAAGGAGTACACCTGTCCACACCATGAGCAGCCAGATTCTCCAGGAGAATACTGTGGGAAAAAGTGTTGAAGGCTTTACTGAAGTCCAGGTAGGCAACTNACTTGATAACCCTTTCAGCGCAAAAATTCTTCCTAATATACAAGCTAAACCTCTCCTGGCGCATTTTGAGGCCATTTCCTCTTCTTTCACTTGCTACTGGGGAGAAAAGACTGACCCCTTCCCTTGCTACAACCTCCTTTTAGGTAGTTGTAGACAGCACTAAAGTTTCTCCCGAGTCTTCTTTTTCTCCAGGCTAAACAACCCAAGCTTCCTGAGCTGCCTCTCATAAGACTTGTGCTCTAGACCCTTCACGAGCTTTTTGCTCTGATTTAGACACACTCAACCTCACCCCATTGGCCTCAGCCCATTGAACCACACTGCCCAGATCCCTCTGTACAGCTATCCTACCCTCAAGCAGATAATAATTGCCATGCAACTTGGTGTCATCTGCAAACTTACTGGAGGTGCACTAAATCCCCTCATCTAGATCATTGATAAAGATGTTAAACATAACTGGCCCAAATAACAAGCCCTGGGGAACACCATTTGTGACCAGTCACCAACTGGATTTAACTTCATTCACCACCACCCCCTGGGCTCAGCCCTTCAGCCAGCTTTTTAACCAACAAGGAGTACACCTGTCCACACCATGAGCAGCCAGATTCTCCAGGAGAATACTGTGGGAAAAAGTGTTGAAGGCTTTACTGAAGTCCAGGTAGGCAACTTCTGCAGACTTTCCCTGATCCACTAAGCCAGTCACCTTGTCATAGAAGGAGATCTAATTAATCAAGCTGGACCTGCTTTTTGCACACCTATGCTGACTGGGGCTGATCACCTGTTTGTCCTGTAGGTGCTGTGTAATGGCACTCAGGATAATCAGCTCCGTGACCTTTCCCAGCAACAAGGTCAATCTGACAGTTCCCTGGATCCTTCTTTCAGCCCTTCTTGTACATGGATGTCACATTTGATAATTTCCAGTTAATTAGGACCTTGCAGTTAGCCAGGACTACTGAAAAATGATGGAAAGTGGCTTGGTGAGCACTTATGCCAGCTCCCTCAGTACTCCCATAAGGTCCCATAGAGTTTAGTGTGTCCAGGTGGTGCTAAAAGTCACTAACAATTTCCCCTTGATTATGGGGGCTTCATTCTTCTCCCCATCCCTGTCTTCCAGCTCAGGAGTCTGGGCACCCAGGGAATGACTGGCTTTAGCATTAAAGACTGAGTCAATGAAGGCATTAAGTACCTCAGTCTTTACCTCATCCTTTGTGACTATGTTTCCCCCCACATCCAATAAAGGATGGAGTTTCTCCTTAGCCCTGCTTTTTTCACTAATGTATTTATAGAAATATTTTAAATTGCTTTTTCCAGCACCATCCAGATTAACTTCTAGCTGGGCGTTGGCCCTTCTAATTTTGTCTCTGCATAACCTCACAACATCCTTGTAGCCCTCTCAAGTAGCCTGATCCTTCTTCCAAAGGTTGGAAACTTCTCTTTTTTTCTGAGTTCCAGCCAAAGCTCTGCTCAGCTGGGTCGGTCTTTTTCCTCGCCAGCTCATCTTCTGGAACATGGGAACGGCCTCCTTCTACACCTTTAAGATATTCTTCTTGAAGAATATCCAGCCTTCCTGGATGCCTTTGCCCTTCAAAACTGCCTCCCAAGGGACTCAGTCAACCAGGCCTCCAAAGAAAGAAGTGTTCCTGCTCTCTCAAGCCCACCTTCTTACATATACTGTGGTAGGGAAGTGAAGATGCAGAAAAGGATCTTGTTTGCTACCAAAAATGAATCTGAAGAATGTAAGATGCTATGGGCATATACTGACAGCTATTTACAGGTCTTGAGACAATTTTTTTTGGACATGTGCGTAGAAGTAACAAGGGTGACAGCACTTTTTTCCTCTGATGGACTTTTCAACACACCATGCTGCTGATGCTTACAGGAGCACCTGCTTGGGGCAGAAACCAAGTGCAAGGAGGCATCATGATGTGAAATAGCAAATATTAATACAGTGAACCAACAATTCCCTGGTCATAACAACGGCCACAGTTGCCACATCTCTACAAAAACAATAGAGGGGTTTTGATATTTCTTCCTCCCTGGAGAGCAGAGCTACCCATGCACCAGTGGCAAAGCATGTCCCCATGTTGGAGCTTCCTTGTGAGGCATGTCTTGAGCATCCCACCATGGCGCACATCACTGCCGCTGCTGCACCTGGGGCTAGAGGGGCTGGGGGCAGATACAGCCAATCCTCCATTGCTTTCAGGATCTGTTTTCTTGTTTCTCACTGACCATACTCAAAAGAACTGGTCATTCATAATCTCAAAAGTTTTCCAACAAATTGTATGACTAAATTCTTTAAACACTGCTGCCCATTCCTAATCCCATTTTGCCAATATCCCTTTCAGGAAAAATTGCTGCTCGCCATGGTGCCTGATTTATATTTCATTTTGAAAACAGGAAATAAACGGATTAAAGTTGGGGATTAAAACACTTACTCTTTACCGCATTTTTTCTGCAGAATAGTTTCTTTGTTGCCATGGGCACTGCTTACCGACCCTTAGCCCCTGAATGCGCTGCTTTTTGCATTAGTGACATCTTTTAAATGGACTTCATAGAGAACAAATGAGAGAAAATATCCTTATGTTCAACTGCTCTCAAAGCAAGAAGACAGATTTGCTTCCCTTTCAATCTATTCCCTCCCGTTTGCAGTTTTAACAGTGAAATCTGAACTAAGAGTTTGAACAAGGGTGAGTGAAGCCTGAAAGACACAGGAGCAAACTGGGCTAATACTGTAGGATCTGGCTGTTTTCTCCCTCTGAGGCAAGTGTTCACAAACAGAGCAGTTTCTGCAGATTAATATAGTCACATAATGGACAATGAGACTGGTAATTAGTTTAGGGCCTGAATAACCTGCTGAAATACCAATGATGTAATTCTCTAACCCTCCTTGGCTCCCTCCTTCCTCATCAATTAAACATTCTGAGTTAGAAAAAGAATAAAAAAGGCAAAACACAGTAAGCATTGTGTTTTTTGAGTGACAAAAGAGCCTAGTTCAAATAATATGAAATGAAAGAAAAAACTGAAAACAAGTAATGTGAAATTAAATAAACCAAAGATAGTAGCTAAAGAAAGTCATCAGATACTGTTTTCTTCTCATGTTCTCCACTAAATCTCAATGCTTAAAAAATGCATTAAAAATTCTTTATTCCAAAATCTTTAAACAAACTGGTAGCTTCATTCATTGTGCAGTAAAATCAACACGTATTTACAATAAAAAAGCCTGATTCTACTGGTAAATAATGTAAACAATGAACAATCAAGAAGTGTAAGCCCTGTAAGAAATCTGAACTCTGTATTATTTTGTTGAGGGAATAATGTATTTGCTGACATGGTCCACAAAATACAAAGGTACACAACCTCTCAAATCTTTATAGAAAACTCCACATTAACCTGTAATGAAAACACCTGTATGTGTTATGTGTATATTTCCAGAGAAATACTGTTCAGTAGGGGGATATCACATCTTTTTTTTATTCCCATTTCTTTTAACATTTTCATTGTAAGACGGACAGGTTTATACAGATTATACATAAGAGGGCTCTAAGAGAGAAGGTGAACTGCTAGAAAACATATATAAAATGACTAGGCTTCAGAAGAATTCAGTTATTGACATCTGCCTCTGAAGGCAGAGATTTTGATAGTATGGGGGCTGCACAGTAGCAGAAGAACAATATCTGCAGGATCATTATTAGATGTGCAAGGTGGCTTGGGAACCCTAGTCAAGGTCAGCACAGGCCACTCTGCAAGGTAATTCCAGGAGCTGCTTTGGCCAGGCGATCCATATCCTTATTTTATTATCTCAAATATGCTCCACACCTAGTGAGGATTGCTCAGCTCTACTAGTCTTTACTGCAATACAAAGTGGATATGGCTGAGCTCAGTGGTGCCTGCTTCATCTTAGTAGTGCCATGTAGCACCTTTTTTCTTTATCCTAATGAGGGAAAGTATTCTGAAAACTTCTAGCCATTGCTAGCTGATTCGTTTTTGAAAGAGCAATAAATGCAACATTGAGGAAATCATGCACAAACAGTGGCAATATCAGAGCAACCCTGTCCTTTATTTCTCCTCAGCACAATAATGCCTGAAAGCATCTCCTTCCGAACAGATACCACAGGAACAAATCTTGGAAGAGTTCATCTTCACTGGGAGAATGTTTTAACAACTCCCAAAAAGCCACTGTTCAGCCATCATTTTAGAATCAACCAACCTGTACCATAAAGGAAGATGAAAGCTGGAAGTCTGAGCACATAGAATCATAGAATGGTTAGAGTTGGAAGGGATATTAAAGATCATTGAGTTCCAACCCCCCTGCCATGGGTAGGGCACTTTCCACATATACATTATCTCCTGAGGTCTCACTACCCCCCATCATTCCTTAGCGATTTGGTAGATGTCCCATATAGACTTCAAAAGACCTCCATCGAGTGTAAACAACAGGCAGAAATGTCCTTTGGACTGCCCTTCTCAAAACTAGGCCTCCATACTATTTGCTTTCTGGCAGAGACAGTAAAAAAATTCTGTCCTGGAAAAAAAACAGGAAAATAGACAAAAGTATAATTGCTGTACAAGACTAAGTACGAATTGAATAAATAAATAAAAAGCAAAATACAGTAAAGCCTAAACACTGCATGGTTTAGCTGATCTATGCTCCTTTGCACAGTATTGAAAAATCTACTAGAGACCACATACTATGTTATGCATCTTCTGAGGTGTTCAGCCATCAAGTCAGCTGAATCTGCACATGGTTTCCTCAAGACCCATTTGAATGAACTAAGATAATGCAGGTCTCCAGGAGACAGGCAACTTTCAGCTGCAATTGTTAGGTAAGCATTCAATATCTCACAGCTTGTCTGTACAATGTATCTGATCCACTCATTTACAGAACAAGATCAAAGACGTGGTCTGGTTAACACCGCCCAAAGAATCAAAGAATGATCAGCTGAAAGATTATATTGTTTGGTATAAATCATCTTGCAGTTCAAGGCCCAGACTAAGACCTACACACTCCCTTTAGCTGGCCTTGATTATCTGAACTGCTCAAATTATCTTTTCCTTTTTTCCACAAAGATGGAGCTAATTATTTGTATCCTTATCTACTACATTTTCCTTTAATTAAATGGAAAAAAAAATAAGTCTTTCTTTTTTCTTTTTTTTTTCAGGATACACTGACTTAAAGAACTACTATACATGACAACAGTTGTTTAATGGTATAATTATGGATAAAATCAAAACTGCATCTAAAAGCATAGCCACTGCATCATTCAAAAGATAAGGTAGAAGTTACCAAACTGATTTTGTCCTTGCCAAACAGCTGCATAAAATCAAAGCAAGCTTTTGTTCTTTTTTTTTCATTATGTCTTATCTGTTTTAAGATGCACTTTTTAAAAAGAGAAAACCTTTAAAAAAGGCCGTACACATTGCAGATGTTCATGACAACCTCTACACAAAGCCATTGACGGGCTCGTTTGATTCAGTGGAGGACTTGTTCTGTGTTACTTAAAAGTTAATAAAATATTTTCTTTAGATTTATAACTACAGATTTCTTCAGTGATACTGCTGCAGAAATAGCAACTTGTTTTTCATTATACACTTGTCTGAAAAAGATAATGTTCTTTTACTTGTACAAGGCTGTGATAGCTCACACAACAAATAGATCTTCATGAAGTATGTTAGTATTCACCTCACTGGATAAGTGCAGGCCAGGCTCTATATTTGGTTAATGATATATTCATTTTCACTAACTTCAATAAGAATACTTGCAAACTAAATGAGCTATGTATTTATATTTTCAAATACATTATCATCAGTTTGCAGATGAGTAAGCTTACTTGTGTCAAGTAGTGCCCCATTTTTTGATCAGTCAGTGACTCTACAGGGTGACTCAAGGAACAAAATTACTTGACTCTGTTGATGGTACTAAACCAAAGTGCTCAACTGTATCCTTCCTAATTATAACTGTTATACAAATGAGAACTATGGGATCTGTAGGCATGATTCACCCTGACTTCACATAGACAGTATTTCTACCATTAGCAGCTGCACCTGGCTGGCAAATTTCAAAGGTGGCCTATACTCAAAACAAAAAGTATTAATGCATAAATGGTTTTCAGGTATTAAAGTCAGAAAACAGTGTTAGTGTTTCATAAGAATGAAGATTAGCTCAAGCAAATAGCTGCTTCACTCATCCTTCCGTTTCCTAACCCTTTCTTCTGATTCTCTGCAATTACACGAAGCAAGACAAGTAACTGTATTGTTTTTACTAGGCAATTGAAAGAAGAAATGAAATAGCAATGTCAATCCATGAATTTTTCTTCCTTGTCATTTTCCTTCAAAAATCCTGCATGTTTACCATCGATTCTGGGAAACAATCAGCTCAGGTGGTTATAGCCCTCTTCATATAAAAGCTGCTAGTTCAGGAAGTGACTCAGCTAAGAACTATATTTCTCTCCTTTGTAGAGGTTCCCAAATGGAAAGAAAAATGCACTAATTTCTCTTTCTGGCCCCAATCTGCCTTGAAAATGAATGGAAGCTTGAAAAATCTGAACACTTGTTAGGTAATTCTTGATGTGAGGTGAAAACAAAAGGTAAATGGTTCATGGGACCCTGAATTAGTAAGAGGTTCAAACTAGATAAAGATTAGCAAACACACAGGATGTGTAATGTTTGAGTGACATTTGCCTGTATACACCAATACACTTTCTAAATTGACAGTTGAATTCTGCATATGGTAAAAGTGAAGGAAAGAAACATAGTAAAAGACAAGAGAATATAAGAGTAATCGGGGTGGAAGTCCTGGGGCTGATCTCACCATGCCATATGCACCTTGGCTGCCTACAGAGGTTCAGTTTGGATTGCATATCCTAAAGATCCAAAGCTTACAAAGGTTGAAGACTGAATAAGATAGGAAATTGATAAGATAGGGAGTGATGAGAAGCTGGATGAATGAAGAAGCTGGATGAGAAGCAAAACGTGAGCCAGCAGTGTACACTGGCAGCCCAGAAGCCAACCTCATCCTGGGCTGTGTCAAAAGAAGCGTGGCAAGCAGATCACAAGAGGTGATTCT
>VZTM01022411.1:3064-18166 GCA_013400555.1 Jacana jacana
AATATCTGGATATAAATCTTTTTTTTTTTTTTTTTTTTTCATTTTTTGTGTTGGATAGTTTGGTTTAAGGATGTTTTTTTTCCTCTTCCATATGCCTGCTTTACTCTTGGACATGTCTGCTTAAAACTTCTGAAGTGAAAGTTACCACAGACTAGAGTGAGTGCAACTTCAAAATTGCAACGTTACCTTCAAATAATTTCAAAACTTGTAATTTATTGGAATTAAGGACTCATTCTAATTTTAATATTTATAAAGATAAAACTTCTCAAATGCTGGAAACCAAAGTAATATTTAGTCAGAAAATTAAAAATTAACAAGCCACAAAAGAAAAAAAAAAAAGAGAATAAAAATTAATGTTCTATTGTAAACCTTGTTCTGAGAGATTTGTTTAGAAGTTTTGAAAATATCCTTCAATTTTTAATCAAAGTTGGGACATGAGAAAAGAAGGAAACAAGTCCTTATGAATTCTGTCAGTTTTCCTGGCACCTCAAGAGAATGGGGCTGTTTACCTGCTTCCAACAACTGTCACATCTGTGTGTCATAATAAAATGATATATCAAAGACATCAGAAGTCTCTCAAAGACCTTTATATTTTTGCATTGTGAAATGTTTATGTTTGTTCAATGTGGATGTCATTGAGCTTGTACTTCACGTTTGTTTTTTTTATATTTGTCAGATTAGTTCTAGTTACATTTAAAGCATAGTGCTTCTTCTAAACCTGTGAACAAAAACACCTCTGTTACTTTCCATGGCAGTAAGAGTGCCCTGGACTTACTGGCTGGTTTTGGTTTTGTCTCATGTGAACTTCCTAAAAGTTACATTAGCTGACTACGACAAACCAGGTAATTAGAGTCACAGTGCCCAAATGGAATTCATTCAAAGAATCCAATTTATTCATTGTATTAATCTTGTTGGTCAAAATTTGTCTTACTAAAACGTCTTTCACAGTACCCACGTTGTCACTTATAGAATGGCTTAACAGAAAGATAAACTTTTAAGTCTTCTTCTTAACATGACTTTTTAACATATTTCTATTAGCCAATAAACTGAAGACAAAAAAAGGAGAAGAAATGAACTGTTTAAAATTCTATTTGGGAAGTCAGATAATTTGAATTTTTCAAAATGTGAAATTTCATTGGTTGTACATGTGAACTAGCTACGTAGAACAATTATTGTTTTGTGATTCTTCCTAGTCTCTTTCAGACTTTCTTCAGCTGAAAAAAAAAAAACAAAACTTCAGAACATTTAAAAGTAATGTAAACAGATGCCCAGAGGTCATTGGTCTTCTTAACAGGAGGGAAACAAAGATATTTTGTAAGCAAAGAAAGTACAAGAACAGAAAGACCAAAAATTGCTCTTATAGAAATGTGACTGTCTTTCATAATATTGTAGTTACTTTGTAGTTGAATATCAGTACAGTACAGTCACTTCAGAACAGTACAAGGTAGTTCAATTTCACATACTTTTATCACATATTTATGCAGTATACTGAAGGAAAAAAATAGATCAGTAAAATATTTCAGTGATGATATTGATACAGCAGAGCCTGTAAATATGATTTTTGTGAATAGTTTTTGGCTCTGCTCTGACTTGAGAGCACAAGTGTGAGGAATGTCTCACCTGGGCTGAAGCTGGGCTGAGATGGTTTCAGTGCCTGCTTTGAGGCCACGTGCTGGTTATCTTCTCTGCCTGAGTTTGAGCTCTGCCAGTGCCTCTGTGGGAAGGGTCTTGCAAATCTAGGGGATCTCTGCGGGGAGGTGAGCCTGGGGAGGTTGTGGGACCATGCTCACACTCAACTGAGAGCAGCCAGAAGGCAGCAGCCCAGGATAACACATTAAAATAAACTCAAGCGATTTCAGAGTAGAGGAGTTCCAAATGGCACCGTTCCTGGCAAAAAAACTCAAGATGATGGTGATTCATCACAAAATCCTCCTCTGTTCCTCATGAGTAGGCAGGTACCTTCAAACCTCAGGGGACATTGGAAGAGGAAGTATAGCACCAAGTTAACAGGACTGCATAGGAAGTGGTTTTATGAGATAATAATTTCAACTGTGCTAGGCTTTTTTGTGCCAAATAAATTGAACTGTTACAGTGTTAATACATTAACTGGATTAACAGTAACATTTTAGCTCCATCTATATGTGGGTTTCTATTTTCCCCCCAAAAAAATCTTGTGTGTAGCATTGATGGTGGTATTTTCTGAATACCTGGCAGAACTCCCATCCTCATAGAGCAAGAAGTTCTTATGACACAATAAGAATGGCATGAAATCTTCAGTAGCTAGAAATTGTTTTGGAGTCTTAAAAAGTTTCCAGCAGGGTTTCAGAATCAAGAATAAAACAGTAATAGTTTACTGGTAATCCAAACTTCTCAGTAGGAAGTAATCAAGGGAAGCTACTCAAAGCAATAGGAAAAAATAAAGAATTTAACAAACAAATTAAACATGCCTGTTTCCATGTTTTGGAGTATGTCCTACCTATGGGGTAGTCTTTTCCATCCATGGCTGTAACAGATGGAGTAACCTTGGATTTCTTGTCTTTAACTTAGGCTAACAAGCATTTTGACCACTTTGTCATACAAGCTGATGTAGTGCCACAGATATCTTTAACTCTTCATTATACATATAAATTAAGAAAGGAGTCAGCCATTGTAAAAAAGCATGTTTCAGAAAGAATCAAGGTACACAAAGACAGTATAAAATCTTATTAGGAAAAGAGAAGACGAGGTGAAAAAGATATTTTAACTGAACTGGGACCGTTACCTATCCATTGGGTATTGATACTTCTTAGTCATTACTCACATAAAATATGAATAAAGAAATATTAATAAAGAGGAAAAAGACAAGTAATTTTTGCTTCAGGAGGCATTGGATGGAGTCAATGGAAAGAATTTTCTCTAGTGACAAGGGAGACGTTTCCTTCTTCCTATTACATTAAAATAAAAATTCATCCAAAATAAGCTAGAAAACCATTAATGTAGTCATCAGTAGAGGAGTAGGCACAATAAAAAAGAGCATGATATAATGACCCAAAAGGAAATCATATGCACTATTCAGAAATAAAGTAAAATATTCATAGAGAACATCTTAGAAATATGGCCATCAAATTTTAATAAAAAAAAATTGTTTCATAATAAATAATAATTTAAATCAGATTCTAGTTAATCACACTTTTTTACAGGATTTTTTTTTTTAAAAATAGATAAGACAGTCTGATATTGATCCACCCAGGATGTGTTATTTCTTTTTTCCCCTGTACTAAAGAACTGTGAATTTTTTTCCTACTTTTGCTTTCCACTTTTAAATGCTTATTACCAGTTCGGATTTTTTATTTTTAAAAATAAAAGTAATTATCTTAATGAAGTGAAAAATTAATTGAATTTTCCAAATTGAGGTGCTGAATTGAATTTGATACAAACTAAATAAGAAAAAAAAAAACCAAACAACAACTTGTTTTGCAGAAGAGAAGGGATCAAAGAGAAAACAATGTATGCTCAAGACTCAAAGCTTTGACCTAACATACTAGGTTGTTTCTGAACTACTCTACTAGTACTCATATGTGATATATGCAAAACTCCCACACACTTTCCTTAAATCAAAGCTATGCTCATTAAAAGGAGGTTGAAAAAACAAACTCTGATAGTATGTACTCTGACATAAAAAGTCCATCACTGTGTAAAAGTGCATATATTAATGGAGGTTTAATAAATTAGAAGAAATAGTGTTTGGGGGTTTTTTTCTTACTAAATAGCGAAATCACACTGAATAATATATCCTTAACATTCCCATAGAGAATCTAATTTTTCTGAAGCAAGAAATTTCTGTTAGATACAATAGACAGACAATCCAATGCTGAATGTCTTCAAACTTTATGTACTGGTCACATGTGCAGAGTTTTATTTAGTTCTGCATAGATAATTATTTGGAAAAAAAAAAAAAAAAGAAAAAAAAAGAAAATTTAGATATGAGAAATTATCGTAATATTTTAATTCTGCCTTTCTCCTTCCACCAACCTCAAATCTCCATTATCTTTTCTATGGACCTAGCAGACATGTACTATATAAAAAAAAAAAATAAATAAAAAATTGTACATAAACACAGAGTCATAGTTAAAGAAGGTTGAGGAGGATATTCTGCAAAAATAAAGAGGATATTGTACAAAATGTAGGTTAATGTTAAAGGAATGTTAATGATGTCAAGTACCACCAATTTCTAATCAAATCTTCATGTCACTGAAAGCAATCACGCATTCTGCAAACTTGCTGTGGAAGAGTAGCTTTTGTAAGGACATCACAATGGAGCTAGTGTTTTTTAAAAGGATGTAGAAAAGCACTTTGATCTTGACACTGTAGGCTACCTTGAGAACAGGTTACAAAGCAAGCACTATCAGTGGTATGAATCAATAGAAAGAAAAATCGATAGGGAACAAGACACATTGCCCTTGCATTACAAGCCTCCATTTCTTGTGTCCGGAGTACACATTAATTGATCCAACAGTGCCTATTTATGAACACCAGTTTTCACCATCTGTTGAAAAAAAAATCAACCTTGTTTTTTGAGGTTTAAAAACCACAGAATGGTAGTTCATAGCATAAGGAAGTGCAGAGTACGCTGGCTCATAGCAGAAAGATGCAACTCCCTTTTGAAAATATTATTATTTTCCTATTATATGCAGCTATTCTGAATTAGAAGACTCATTGTATGAAATAAAGTGCATTGGTGGCCCACAAGAAATAGATACATTTTGCTTTAAGACTACATAATCTATTGCCCATGCTGTCGTAAAATGGTAAAAATTTTGATTGAAATCCTTTCAATGTATATACATAGAATGCTTTTTAATACATATAGGTATATACAATCCAGTTCTAACTACAGAATTGAAAATAATAAAGAAAGAAATAATAAACAAAACAAAAATATGTCTAGAGTATATTGTGAAGCAGTGAACAGCTGCCAATGCCATGAGACCTCTAATTTGCACTGACATAGTAATGCCAGGATGCTTGATCTTGAACACTGAGGTGTTTTCTCACAGTCCAGGGACAACGATCACCCCAGTCATGTCCCTGTCCTCCTGACTCATATGATGTGGTTATAACAACATATTTGACTTACTGTCCTGCTCCAGTCATGACGATCAATCACTGGGCTGCCCCACAGGTACACCCAGACTACATTGCTTACACAGTTGTGTAACTGTCCTGGTTTGAGGTAAAACAGAACCAATTTTCTTTTCGGCAATTTAACTTTTCAGTGAAGCCTCTTTTAACTATTATTAATGGCATATTTTTCAGATGGTACCTGCTTCTAGCAGATGAGATCTGATGTTTATAGTTAATGACAAGGGACAGTATGCAGAGTAGCTCTTGCTTATACTTACTGCTATAACAACCAAGGTCAGCTAACTTTGGGTTTTGTCCCATTGGAAGGCTGGAAGTGAAAAAGCATCTTCAGAGAGGAGCGAACAGGACAGGTGGCCCAAAATTGACCAACAGGGTATTCCACTCTATCGCCCTGTATAAAAGTTGAAGAAACAAAGGGTCAGCCCTCTTTTCTTTGTTGACGTTTCTCAGGATGACTCTGTCTGTTCATCTGCCTCTGGTCTGACCTGTGTGGTCCAGAAACTTTTTCCTGAGTTCAGCCCCTAACCATTGCTGAGTCCAGTCTTGGACTTTCCTAGTTCCTGATAGTCATCCTGGGAGCTCAAAAATGGCTGTGCATATATTGTATTTATATCGTTATTTTCCTATCAATTTTATTATATTTCTCTTACTATATTATTAATATTTCATTAAGGTAGTTTAGCTTCTGTCTCTTTTTCTCTCATCCTTCTCTGACTTGGGAGAAGAGTATGAGAGCATGTAATTCATTTAAGTGGCCAGCCCAGCCCAAACCACAGCAGTATCTTATTGTTCTTTATCGTGTTTCTTGGCCCCGCTTTTTATCATCTTTGTAACTCTCATTTTTCATCTCAGTGTTCTCCCTGAACTAATGAGCAACTTGCCTTAATTACTAACAGCCTACTCAGTCCTAGTTTTCCTAAATCCATACTGAAATGCAGTATTTCTACTTTACTGGCTCTATATAATACAATTGATGTAGTCATCTAGGTGCTCTTGGTGTTGCAAGATTGTACTCCCCAAAAGGTCTCCAATGCTCCACTCTGAGTATCTCTGCAGTTTTGCAATCTCACATATCACTCCTACTTAACCATCAATGAAATCTTGTAATCCTTTGCTGAGCTACCTGTAAATGTAATCCACTTGTTTGCCTTGTCTGAATACATAGTCTGAGATAAAGAGTAATTGCAAAAAAAAATATTAAATACAGACAAGTAGTGGACTGAATGAAGAATATCCATATCTATGATCACAGATACCATGATACTTCAGTATCAGCCCCTTACTGTAGATATGCTGTTGGGTCAAATGTAGGAAATTCATATAACACCAGTATTTTAAAAGAAAAATAATAAAACATGAAAAAAAAAGAGAAAATTTCCGTTGCTTTAGAGAGACCCCAGCTGAGCACCATTAGTTTCAGCAAGCAAGAAAC
The DNA here is from genome assembly GCA_013400555.1 of Jacana jacana. NCBI lineage: Eukaryota > Metazoa > Chordata > Aves > Charadriiformes > Jacanidae > Jacana > Jacana jacana. The sequence goes on from VZTM01022411.1 coordinate 9,621, forward strand.
CAAGTTGTCTGCCATAGTATGGTGACTATAAAANAAATTTCCGTTGCTTTAGAGAGACCCCAGCTGAGCACCATTAGTTTCAGCAAGCAAGAAACCAAGTTGTCTGCCATAGTATGGTGACTATAAAATTGAAGTCTGTTACAGGAAAAGAGCGTAGGGAAGATCATAAGGCAGTTTCTCAACATTGCTTGTTAAATTATCATGAATGTTATTACAACCAAAATGAAATACAAATAACTGTATAATTTCAGCCCCTTCCTGTTATTAAATTATTCCAAAGAATCCCTAATGCTGTACGCTGGAAGGGTAAGTGAAACTAACTTACAGACATTAAGATTCTAATCTTAAATTTTATGTAAGATACACCTAACCCATGATTTAAAGGGAGAACACACTTTTTGATTTTTCTCAGTAATTCACTCAAAAATTCATAGCATAGATCATCCAATCACACACCAATTTATATTACAGCAGCTTAATTTTAGGAGCTGGATTTTTCAAGAATTCACAGCTATATTCAGCTGAACTGGAATTGCCTTTTCCTGAAAAATATACACTATCTGCTACATTCATGCCTTTGGACACATAATCTTGATTCTGAATATTCCGGCATTTTTCCATCGTCTTGTGCTTGTTCTGGGCTACATCAGCTATAAATCACCAGTATGGCTGTTTGATGGCTCTTTAATCATGACCAAAACAAAACTGCATTGGATTTCATAATTATCCTAAAATTTTAGCCTGTGGATGCTATGGATAGCATGAAGAAATTACCAAAAATGTTCTTGGCAGATAACAGATTGATGATGCATAAGCATGACAACAATAAAAAGAATTCATAACGTTCAGAGCTATAGCTAAGAAAGTGGGATGATAAAATCATAAGATTTTCTTGTATAAGAAACTTTGAAGTTTGAACATAAAACCTTCCTGGATAAGAGTGTGGTGTTTACGTCATAAGATTTTGGCAGCAGGGAAGTGGGGAGGTGGGCTGTAGGGGTGGCCTCTGAGAAAACAGAAGGGGTTGCCCCCATGTCGGACAGAGCCAGTCCTAACTGGCTCTAAACCAGATCCACCACTGTATATAGCTGAGCCCATCAGTGAAACTGATGACCCCTCTGTGATAACATATTTAAGAAAGGGTTAAAAAGGCTGTGCAGCAGCTGTTAGAGAGGAGTGAGAAAAAAATAAAAAAGCAAAAAAATCCAACAATTGAGCCTTATTTTTTTTTTTTTTGGTATGGTTTTATCATTTTTGTCACTCTCTTGGCTTTACTGGGGGCATGTGTGTGATATTGGAGGACTATACATCTGATATGGGAGATATGTAAGTCCTCTCTTTAGTAGAAGACCTGCATAGCTGTGATTAAATAAACAGGCCTCTTACATCTCTTACTTACACCAGCAAAGCAATGTTTTGCGATCGGGAGTATACAAGGGCAACACCTGTGATTTGCTAGAAATGTGACTCTGAGGTCATTAAGAGATGTGGCTAAAAGATAGCTAAAAGAAAAAAAAACAAACATAGCAACTGTTCTTGATTGTTAACAAAAGTAATAGTACTTTTTCCAGTCAAAAGAAAATCTGATTACAAACCTGAAGATGATGTGACACTATTGTTGCATTTGCCTAGGATTAAATGGATTTTACAAAAACTTGGTTAAATTTAGTTAATTTGGTTAATATTTTTTTCAATTTTATGTTTTACATAAATTTTATATAAATGTATTTATATACTGCGTTAATTCTTTCATATATCGTTTTAATTTACTATACCACTTTCTTTAAATAATTGAAAGTAACACAGCAAGTCTAAAAGTTGCTATGTAACTGTAGCTCTAAATATTTGCACATTCTTAAAGCAAAGGAATCACAATATAATTCAGTATTATATTATAATTCAGTTTCGAAGGAACCTCAAGTTTACTCCAGACATGTCCTTTCTGTTCAGAGCAGGTTCATCTTTGATGTCAGACCTCAGCTCAGGGCTTTATCCAGTATCATCCATATCCAAGGATGAGGAGAGATTGAAGCAACCTGTTTCACTGCCTGATGTTAATACAATAAAACCTTTCTCTTTATATCCTGTTTCTGTCTTCTATCAGCTTCGTTTTATCTTGTTCTATCACTAGGCACCACAATGAAGAGCCTAACTCTGATTTCCCAATATCCTCTGCATAGGCTTTCAGGGCAGATGTTCAGTTCTCCTGAAGCTGTCTCTCCTCTAGGCTGGAGAAGCTCAGATCCCTCAACTTCTCATGACAGGGCAAATGCTTCGGTATTGCATTGTGGTGGCCCTCTTCCATCTCACTCCAGTTTATCAATGTCTGCCTGGTACTGGGGGGGGATGAAAATAAAATGAAAAAAAAAAAGATATATTAACCATATTATATTAGTCATGCTATACTTATTACACCTGTTAGAAGGGAAATATGTGACTTTTCATTACTTTCATAACATACCTTTCTAGAATCACATGGGTAGTCCAAACAGCAGAGCTAGAACAATCTCCATTCATTATATCATTTATTATACGTATTTTTGCTGCTTACTGTACAAAACTTTCTACAAAATGGGCCTCAGACACCTCAGAAGAGTTCCACATTGTGTATTAAATGTCAATAAATGTCAAACGTGTTTTGTTCTTAAACTCAAAATATGAAAATTAGTGATGTCATCTTTTACTTGAAATATCCAAAGTTCATATCATGATTGTTACAAAGCTCAAATATTTCCAAAGCAGTTTTGAGTAAACTCATTGACAATGCATAATTTTACATCTGAAACATAGAATTATTTAGCAGACCTTTAAGACCTTTAAGAGCATTTGAGTTCAGCTGTAAAGCTCACATTGCCAACTCTACCACTATAAGTACCACATCTTCATGTCTTTTAAATACCTCCAAGGACGGTGACACAACCACTCCTGAGCAGCCTGTTCCAATGCTTGATAACCTTTTTGGTGCAGAAATTTTTCCTAATATCCAATCTAAACCTCCTCCAGTGCAACTCGAGTCCATTTCTTTTTGTCCTATTGCTGGTTACTTGAGAAAAAGAGATCAGCCCCTGCCTTGCTACAGCTTCATTTCAGATAGTTGTAGAGAATGATAAGGACTCCCTTGAGTCTCCTTTTTTGCAGACTACACAATCCCAGTTCCCTCAGCCACTCCTGAAAGAACTTGTTCCCTAGACCCTTAACCAACATTCATTCTTACATGTCTTCATCTGAAATCATGTGAAAGTACCACTTTGAATAAGTATTTCTTTGAGTACCTAAGATCACAGCAGTCCACAAGCTCAAAGCAAAACTCTGCAAACTCAGACAGGGAAAAAGTGTTTATGGAAGTTATTTTACAAAGATGGTAAAGGTAATGTATTAATACAGGTGTGAAAGCATACACCTGGGATATTTGCAAGTGAGTATTTCTACACTGATAAATTAGTTGCATAAAATAATATATGGTATGTACCTAGTTATATGTATATGTGTTAATACATTTAGCTGTATATACTTATAAGCACTTTAATCAACACATATAACCCACAATTTTCAGTTTACCAAGAGAAAATATGACTGAAATAAAGATGACTCCATTAAGAAAAAGTTTAAATTTCTCTTTTAGTGTGTCGAGTCATGCCACACAGATTTTTCACTAGTGATACCTTGTAGAATTTAGTTATAAAGGTCCCCATGATTAAAAAATAAATTATATGAATCTTTATATTAATCATTTTTGTTGTAATCTGTGTAAAACATTTATAACTTTTCTATACTTTTCTATTGTTTCATTTTGCATAACCGGATCATGAAACACATCTGCTGCCTTTGTCTTTCTCCTCCACCTGCTTATCAAAGGGGTAATAAAACCACCTGATCCCTGTTAGCTGCCACTGCAGGTCTCTGTCACAGCTGGAGCAAGCTGGGGTGGTGTCGTGGTTTTGACCAATTGGACAGATGATGACCCCTCCTTCCCCCCCCTAAGGAAAAGAGAGGAGAGGAAAGGATTAAGAGATTCAGGAGTTTAGATAAAAACTAAACTACTTTAATGAAATATCAATAACAATAATATAATAAACAATAAAAAGAAACATTAAAAAGAATATAAAAGAAAGGATAAAGAAAAAAAGTATACAGTCTATACAAAACCGTATCAGGCTCCCAGGACGATGATCACGTCACCAGCAGCACCAGTGAACGTCCCAGGCTGGACTCAGTGACCGGCAGGAGCTGGATCAAAGGCAGATGAACAGACAGGGTCCTCCCCAGACGTCGGCCATTGAAGGAAGAAAAAAACTAACAACCCCTTGATCCCTCAGCTTTTTTTACTGAGCATGATGCGGATGGGATGGAATACCCTAATTGGCCAGTTTTAGGTCACCTGACAAAATTACCTGACCTTGGTTGTTCTAGCAGTAAGTATAAGCAAGGGCTTCTCTGCATACCATCCCTTGGTATAATCAGGTCTTATCACTGTGAGACGAAACGCTCTCTGAACAATGTGCTGTTAGTTTCAGACTTTAGTTAGTTAGAAGAGGCCCAGCTAAAAAAGTAAAACTACTGAACAGAAAATTGGTTTGTTTTGCCTCAAACCAGGACAGGTGGGAAGACTAGGTTACAGAGAAAAAGGACTGAAGGTAATGGATACCTAGCTATTAACCTGTCTTTGCTCTAGTTCTGAAAGATTCTAACACCACATTATCAAGCAGGGAAATTTTGTTATTTCAGTGAAATCTCACAAATCATTCACACTTCTCTACAGCATAACCAGTTTATTGTACAAATAAACACATGGTTTCTTTTAGTTAACAGATAAGTCAATGAGTGACAAGAGGGTTTTGTGACAGGAACTTCATGTAATTGCTACTATATATTAATCACAACCTTGAAAATGATTGAAATGTAATGTAGTGAGAGTATACACCTAACACTTTGTTTTAAGGTTATTATTAAATTAGAAGATGTGTTCGAACTCTTGTCCTTAAGAGACTCATTTGACTTTGTACCTAGTTTTTCCCACTCAACACTGGAACTGTGGAATAGCCAAGGAATGTTTCAGTCATATTTATATACACATATATTTGTGGGTTTATATATTGATACATGTAAATAAAAAGATGAAGAAACCAGGTGATATGCTAAGAATAGAAATCTAGCTTGAAATTTCAAAGATAAATCAGAAATATACTTTCATCAGTATTGCTGTGTTTGAAATCTGAATAAAATCAGAATAAAGCACAGACTATCAACACTAGAAGTTTTTCCACATGTAAGCAAGTCTTTAGCAAGACTGTGCAGGAGAAAGGGAAATAAAACAGCTCAGCAAAGATAGAGCTGAAGAGCACAAGCAAGAAGTTCACTGTAAAAGTGCACTATATTTTCAGCTAATATAAACTAATATAAGCTAATGTAGTACCAATGACTTTGATGGGCCAGAATTTGTCAATTTATTCTATTTGAGAAAGTGATCCAGAAAGACAGTTGATGTATAAGAGGTGTTACATTTCCTTTTTACTTAGAGGAAGAGGTAGATTGTCATTTATTGCCAGCTGTAGAGCAAGCATAACACTCAGACTTTAAAAAAAAACAACAACAAAAATTATTTCTTGTTTTAGTTTTAAAAAAAAGCAACAAAAAAAAATCTCCCAATTTTATTACTGTAGAACATCATAAAAATGTATTCTGATGTGTGAACAGTAAAACAAGCTAAGGATTAATTTTATGGGAAAAAAAGCCTGTCTGCTTGATTAAACCATGGCTTCATATTAGTAACCTATCAGCAGCAGTGGCAGATTATCAGGGTTCTGCCTCTTCTGTTTCCACATTTGCTTATTCCACAGAAAAAGATTACTATCCCTGTTCAATTTCATTTCTGTGTCACCTTACTATAACCTATTCCTCCTGGAATGATCCACTGAAATAAATAAAATGATGTTGTATGTTTTACTCTTGAAATGGCTTGTCTCACTTGCTTGGTTTAGATCAAGGCCACACAACTGAATCAGCACACCTGAGGGGGTCACAAAATCTTGCAAAGGGTGGGGAGAAAAATATCTTAAATTAGATCCTCCATCAGTGGAACAGTAATGGAGAATGGAAGCCACTAACAGAAAGAAATTGGACCATGTCACAAATTCCACATCTTTTACAGCTGTAAGAAAGCAATCAAATTCCTCTGCACATATCGCCTCCCCAGCTGACTTGGCCTGTATATCCTGGAGGTAGAAAGCAATATAAGGAAGCAGAATCTTCACTGCTTTTTGATATTAATCATTTCATAGGATCACCAATCTTGAGTATATCCTGGGGTCTCAGTTTTTAGAGTGATCATATAGCTCCTGTTCAAACTTTATTCACAGATCACAGAAATTTATTTCTGGTACACCGTAGCAGCAAAGTTTTCCTATTTAGAAGAAGTCATAGATTTTCAAAATCATCTCAAACCCACTGGAAAAATTGTGTCTAATTGCACATACTGTATAAGTGCTTTTTCCATATCCCTGTCATGTACTTAATGGCAGTAGTCAGACTGTTTTGAAAGACTGAACTACTACTACCTTAAGTTAGTGGAAGAAATTGTGTAATCTATGCACATAATCAATAATACAGCAGAAAGATATATCTCTATGTATATAATGCGCTTCAGGCAATACTTAAGCTTCTTCTTCAGTCAGTTCCTACAATATAGTTATCACAGTTAAAATATATTACCTGTAGCATATATATATATATATGTATCTTAGGGCATTGCACTCATTCTTTCAAGATAAAGAGGGAGGATAGCCCTTAACAGTTTAAAACAGCTTGCCAAAATATCACCTAAAGCAGTGGGATTCAAATCTAATTATACATTTGACAGGCTTCAGAAACAAATGGAAATTGTCCCAAGAATGTTGACAAGTACAAGATAAGAAAGGAGAGCTGTTCTCAAATGGTTAGTAGCCATACTCATGAATTTCTTTCAGATGAGATATCAGCTTGGAAAATACTCATACCATATTTTTAAGCCATTTAGACAACCCAGAAAAGGAATTTTTGAAACTAAGACACAGTTTCATAAAATGCATGTCATGACTTTTTCAAATGATTATACGTTAAAGCAAATCCTACAATATGCAGTTTTGTATTGTGCCCTAAGCTTACACTCAAGAACCACTCGCACTACTGTCAGACAACACTTGCCTGGTACATAAACGGAAAAACTGCAACTGAGGTTTTTCAGAGTAGAAAATTATTTAGGTAGCTTTCCATGCAATTTAGTCATTCTTAAAAGGCCTTACAGCTCATCTTTTGGAAAAAAAATAAAATCTGAGTCACTTAAAAAAAGTGGATCTTAGATTTCTTTCATTAGTTACCACAGAATCACAGAATGGTTGAGGTTGGAAGGGACCTCTGGACGTCACCTGGTCCAACCCTCCTGCTCAAATAGGATCACCTAGGGCCACTTGCTTAGGACCATGTCCAAATGGCTTCTGTACATCTCAAGGGTGGAGACTTCACAATTTCCCTGGGAAATTTATGCCAGTGCTCAGCCCCCCTTGCAGTAAAAAAGAGCCTTCCTGATTTTGAGGTGGACTGTCCTTATGTTTCAGTTTGGGCCCCTTATCACATCTCTGAGCACCACTGAGAATGGTCTAGTTTCATTAAGTGTCATGGTTTAGCCCCACCCACCAAGAACCATGCAGCTACTCACTCACTCCCCCTAGCTGGAATGAGGGAAAGAATCAGAAGAATGAAAACTAGGAAAATATCATGATGAGACAAAGGCAGTTTAATAGGTAGAGCAAATGCTGGCACACAAGCAAAGCAAAACAAGAAATTGTCATCGTTTCCCATTGGCAGGCAGGTGTTCAGCCATCTCCAGGAAAGCAGGGCTCCATAATTTTTAATGGTTACTTGGGAAGAGAAATGTCATAACTCTGACAGTATCCCCCTTCCGTCTTCTTTCACCCAGCTTTATATACTGAGCCTGATATCATATGGTATGGATTATTCCTCTGGTCAGTTGACATAGGCTGTCCCGTCTGTGTCTCTGCCCAAGTTCTTATGTATCCCCCAGCCCACTCACTGCTGGGGCAATGTGAGGAGCAGAGCAGACCTTGCTCACTTAGCAACAACCAAAACCTTTAGTTTTCCTTCTTCATTTTCATGGTTCCTACAAATTTGTTTATAAGAATTATATTAATCAATCAAATAAACAAAAAGTAGGTTTCCATGTTTTTCTTGAAAATAGTTTTAATTTATGAAAATACAAGTTTTTGCTCTGGTAACTTACATGAGTTAAGAACCTAGAGGGCTATATTCAAATTTGAAGGATCATGGCTTTCAACCATTTACTGGAGGGTCTCTTCAAGCCTTTGCTTCAATTTCTACATCCTCATGTAATCTTTTCTCTCCAGAAGAATATGGCTTTGCAGATTTGTCCTGAAGTCTTCTCACCTTCTCTGCTTGACTTAATTTACCATAGTCACAGCCTCATGAACTGTTTAAGAACCCATAGTTCTACACGTGCACTGACACAAGAAGAGTGCAGAAAAAACATCTTTCTT
>VZTM01022416.1:225-13095 GCA_013400555.1 Jacana jacana
TAGTGACTTAAAAAAAAACCCAAGAAGGTAAGTCTTTTGGATGTTTGTTTATTAGTGCAACGGATTTTCTGGAGATACTTTTATGAACTTTAGGGTTGTCATATCTGAAAGAAATTTAGTATGGGGCTGGGTTTTGTCAGATTTTTCAGGCTTTTTCCTAATCCCTCCTTCCCTGTCAAGGCACAATTTTAACAAGAGATCTTTTTCTTTCTGATAGACTGCAGCAAGCTACTCCTTTCCATCAACAGGTAGAGTTTGCTTTCCTTCAGGCATATTTGGCAGAGACCGTCCTTTCAATACTGGACTTTATTTATTTAGAAAATGTGATGTCTGAGATGTGAGATTCACTAAAGTTCATGGATTATCATACTTTAACATCAAACTTTGTGATTGCTGAGATTTTTCTGAAAGCCATACTAATTTCCAATGGAGTCTCCTCTTTCCCTTAATTAGGAGTAACAATTTGTTCTCTCTCACTCATGTACAAGGAGAAGCATCTCTTTGTCACAACCCTTCACCCTGAAGTTGCCGTTTGGGATGGAACTAACTCTGAATGAAGTCAGAAATGGAATGATTCTGTTGCCTATGGTTTGGGGCATACATATGGAACAAGAGAAGAGTGTGAGGAGTAATTTAAATAGTGCTCCTAATCAAGCAGGAAATAGATTTTAATCTGGGTTGTCATAGCTGAGGTGCTATGATCCTCTCATCATCAGTGTGTAGGTGCACTCTCTAAAATCCGTCTTGTAAAAGTAATTTGAATATACTTTAGGAAACCAGTGAATTAACCATTTTTAAAGTTTTTCATTCTGTATAGAGTAGTCACTAATTCTGACTCAGCTAATGATTTTGTTCCCGAAGTTTCAGATCAACAATAAAAACTTTTCCTGCAGATAAAATCCATACACATGCAAAATTGATTGGCATTTCATCCTCCATGCATAGATGAAGAAACTGGGAGCAAGATGAGATGGGAGAGAAGTTGAACTGCAACATTTGCAGCAGCCTCTGAAATGCAGTATCGGCCTTCTCCAGGACAGAAAATGTCTGATTTGCTTTGTGCTCAAGAGGTTGTGCCATGGGAAAGGAAGTGTAAAACAGATTCACAGAAAGATAGAGACTTGATTGGAGCAGTCCAGGGGAGAACAAGGCAACATGTAGAAAATCATCCCAAGCACTTTGCTTAACAATATCCCAATAGGCACAGGCATAGCCAAATGACTCAATGGTCTTCTTGAAAAGCCTGGGAGTGAATGGAAAGATAGGCCAGCAAAGGCCTTCAGAATGAAAAATGACGTAATAATAATAATGAGAGGATGTAATGCAACAAGCAACTAAAACAGCAAGATTTTCACTGCCCGAGAAGAGAATTCATTCTTTCAATGAGATGCAAGATGCTGGGAGCAGGGTAAGACTTCTATCTGTGTGGGTGGCTAGGGAAAGATCTCTTGGAGAATGTACACAGAAACAACACACAAAACTTCGACCTATGCTGAGACCTGGGGATAAGAAGTGGTTCAAGGTTCAAGCTCTGATAATGGTTTGTAAGGTGATGCTCTCGCAATCTTGAGGAGATGTTGACCAAATGGTAAATCACCAAAGCATTGCAGTTTCTAACAGATATTATTTGAGGAATATATTTATAGCTGAGAAGCCCCTTTTATTTAGCTTTTTTTTAAAACAAACAAACAACCCCAAGACCCAAAAGATTTTTTTGCTAAGCTAGACAAAATTAAGATCTAGATTGAGAGAAACATGAGATGTTTTATGCCCATACTGTTAAAGTTCAGAAAAGCTATAAGCAACTGGCAATAGTATTATACTGCAGAAGATTGTTGGCAACCCTAGCTCTAGGTATTGCTAACTGTGTAACCTGTAATATACCATTTTGGCAGAGGCACAGACCGAGTGTACATAAAAAAGTTAAAATGATATTAAAAATAGCACAGAGAATTAGAGAAAAATATGGTTGACAGACGGTATCTAACGTGTACAAAAGGTTTCCACAGAGACATATGTCGTGAACTATTCATATTGAAACAGCAAATATACTAGCCTTCTAATTATTTTAGCATTAGAATTGGGTTTATGCTAGCCAAGCGAAAGGACCCTGTAATGGTACAGGGTAGGATAATAAAAGAAGAATGTCTAAACTTCCCTCCAAAGTCATTCAGCCAGATCCTCTCCTAGCAAAACTCAATTGGCTCCAGAAGGGCTGCACCAGCGAGAAATTCATTCCAGTTTGATTTTTGCGATGTGAAATTCAGCTCACCCATTCTTCTGCACTTTCATTCAATCTGAAAAATAGCAACATGTAGCAGGCTACCCTTCTGCTGAGGAAGAACAATTCCCCAGCACTCATAGATGGGTCCTAGACTGTCAGGGACTGTCATATACAGAAGATTCATCCACCTGCTGCCGTCTTATTCCTGGCAGCGGGCTCTGGTTTTGTTCTCTGTCAGCATCCTGCCCTGCTGTGCAAGAGGCTCCCTGGTAACATCTGTCATTACCAGCATTGAGAAACGCAGCAATCTCACTGCTGAAATCTTTTGCATTCCCATGGTGATTGTATTGTTTTCTTTTGCCATTAAATAACAGTCAAAATACATTTTTTTTAAATATTTCACAACTTCTGTACTTCCAGCACAACTCCAACTACCTCATGAGTCTGGCAGACAACCAGTTCATATTAAATACTGCTTAAACCAGCCAGGGTAAAGATGCTAGCTTCCTTGGTGTGGGATATACAGTTATACACAGATGTTGGCTTAAGAAATTCCAATTCCTTATAAAACACATTAAATTGGGGTGTGGGGAGAAACATTTTATATGCTCTACTTTTGAGACAGAATATATAATGTAGGGATATTAACAGCAAATTGCAGTGCATAAATAAAACCTTTCCTCTTCTCTAAAATTCAGAACTACATAGATTTTCAATATTTTTAGAACTATCTTATCACAAACACCTGAAAATTCTCTATTTGTTTTCCTGATAACTCTATAACAAGATAATACAAAATAATTATTTTTAACAATGGTTTTGCATCAAACATTTTTCTGAATTTTCTTTAAGTGGAAGGATTCTGAAAAAACAGATCCCTCTTTCTCAGTCTAGGGAACAGAAACCTTCTCAGTTCTTGGGGCTCTAGTTTGAAAGCAAGAAACATGAAAGTTTGAAAAAATGTATCTATTCTTTTGAAGTTTTGGGATGGCAAAGCAACATAATTTTTTATTAGTTGTTATTTTCATGGTGATGGGATAGTAATCACTGAAATCTTATAAAACAGGAAGCTTGTCATCCTTCTCCAAAGTAAGTTAGCATTAAAATGGGACATAAATAGGGCTTTTTTTCTCTTTTTTTATGGCTATTTTCAGGATATGTTATTCATTCATACACATTCCTTTCCAGGAAAATTTTTATTATATAATAAATATAGTATTTGTTTGTTTACATTATTATTACAGATCTTTGTAAAGCTGTCCATAAAAATTTTAGATGAAACTAATATTCGAGTTGATTGAGACTTCATGTATATTTCGGGGTAGACCCAAGACCTTTAAAAGAGTTGGGTGAAAAACAATGAAAATACATGCCCAGAACCCCAGACCAACAAAAAGTAGAAAAGGCTCACATTTTCTGGATTTCATAAATTACATATTCCCATCTTCCACATTTATACAGTTCTAAACATCTGGAGTCTGCTAAACACCATCATATAAATGGAATTGTCCTGTGACAATATAAACATTTGTTTAAGTTTTACAGTTTTTAAACTATATTTCCACCAGATGTCAGCAATGCACTCTCTAAACTCAAGCTGTAGGATGCCTCAGGCTTTCCCCAGTGTTACAGAAATCACATAATATACTCCACCATATTTAAGCAACCAGAGAAAAACAAAATGACCATCATTGCTTCCGAAGAGACTCATGACATTACTAAGCTTGTCCAGCTAATAACGTGATTCTTTACTTAGGTTCCCCTGGGAAGGAGATTTTATTACATATTGGACCACTAACACCATCATTGTTTTTCTTCTCACAGTTTCTGAACAATGCTGACTTTCCTATTTCTGTGCATGTTTTCCTCTTTTAGTCTATCAATAATAATATATTTGGCTTTATTGCATTTTATCATGAGACTATAGAGGAAAAAGAAATAATGAATGTATTTTGGACATTAGTGCTGTAGGGTTTATTTACCTGAAAATTTTAGAGCAAAACAGAAGTACACTACACCATGGAGAGTGGTAGAAGCACTGGGGGTGGTAGTAGCGGTTTTTATCTTCATGGCTTCTTCACCAAGAATTCAGGCATCCATGTGTAACATCCAAACCAAATATAGAACATTGGCGGGCTCTGGTTTGGTTTCACAGGGATAATTTTGCTATTACTTATTAACTTAAACCTCTTAAAGCTCACTCAGATACAACAACAAAAAGCTGCAGAATGACCTCTACTGAGCCAGTAGTGCATGTGATGCCAAAGCAGACATGACAGTTTTTACACTATAATGTCCCTGGCACTGCACTCAAATATTTCAGAACACTGGGGTTTGGGGTTTTTTTTTGTTTTGTTTTGTTTTTCAATGGTTTCTAGAAATTGTTTCACAAATTCTTTTGGAACAACGTTGATCTGTCAGAAGCTGAACTTTCAGATTTGGCCAAAACAGCATTAAAAGGATTCCTCACGTCAAGTATAAAATTTTTGGTTAAAACCACAAAAAAAGCAAGCTTCACTTCAGAGTGAGAAGGGAAGCCTGGGAATTCATTTAGTTCATGATCAGCCTAACTCTCCCTGGACTTTTAACAGGCCAGGGGAGTCTCCTGACTGCTGGACTAGAGATTAAGGTCTGGAACCATACAAGCATTTAAGCATCAAGCTTCATGAGAACGAGACACCAGATTATCTTTGTGTATTGATCTTCAGAAGCTTTCTCTGGATCAATGAGTAATAAATATAGAAAGTAAAGCAGCTATAACAGGAAAAAAAAATGGAAATTCATGCAAAGGCCTATAGTTAGGGCCCATCCCCAGGAAATGGAAAGTGTAGGTGAACTCTCCGATCACCAAATAAGTAGGATTGGGTGTTCGCTCTTTTTTCCATTAAAATCTCAAAAGCTGTTGGGTTTGTTCCAATGCACAAGTGAAAAAAATGTTGGAGGCTATGGGAAAACTGATTCCTGTCCAGTTCCGATTATAGGTCTGGCTTGTAGCACTCAGTATTATTCAGGTCGTCTGATATGTGCCATTATACAATACAGTTTTGGGCTGCTTATAACTTTGTCAGAACATTAACCATTTGAACTGAAATTTTTGATGACTTTTCCTGCCTCAGGCCAATGTTTCGGTAACTGTCAATCAAATAATTCAGGCCTATAGATCTATACTTATCAATCACACTTGAACATTTCATCTTGTACTGACAGGAAGCAATCCTACAGACAACTGATTAGAAAAACATTGAAATGAGTTCATGAAAGGTGTTTTCCCACTCTGTTTCCTTGCCCAGCAAGAAAAACAAAACTGGATTCCACCTTCTCCTCCCACCTCCCATCCTTATGGCTGCTTCCAGGTGGGGTACCAAACTCCAAATGTAGGAAATCCATGTTCAGTTCATCAAAGACAATCAGGTGGTGTGGAGGAGAGAGCATTTGGATGTGTGATTTTGAATCATGAGAAGATAAAATCCTGAATAAGGTGGTGGCAGGGGGATATTAAAAAAGGAGACTAGGAAAATTGTAATGAGTTGGTAAGACTTGTGACAGCAACTGACACGGAAAATAGGCTGAAATATGATGAAGGAACTGTAATTGAACCTGAAAACCAGGCAGGTGGTAGACAAGAAATCAAAGGAACGTATGAGAAAGCAAAAAGAGCGTTGTAGACCAGAAAAACAGTGAGCTGGGCTTGAGTCTACAAAGAGTTTACTACAGAAGAAACCTGGGTTTTGCTGAACAAGAAAACATAGGAGGAAAACTATTATCTGGGTAGATCAGGTTCATTCTGCAATGTGTTGTTATTTCTGGGCCTGGTCTTGCCTGATTTGGGTTTGGAATGAGAGATGATGCACACTCAGCATTTATCCTATAACAGAGTCAAGGCAGAACCAGAGCAGGCTCATGCTGTTAGTATCAGTGCAGCAGTATAGGTGTCAAGCTCAATTCTCAGAATTTCCCCGTGTTTTGATTTAGAAAAAAGAGAAACATGGCTACTGATCTAATGTGAGAAGGTGGCAAAAGTTATTTTCCGCAGAACTGAGAGCAGAGGTAAGGGAAAATTTAGCTCTTGAAGAAAATTCTCAGTTGCTTTAAAAGGTCCACTCAGTGCATAAACATTCACTATACATCTTTCAGTGTCTGAAAAAAATGCAGAGAGGCCAGCAGACAATACCTTTACGAATTGCATAACACTTCTCTACACCCAGATCAGTCCTGACACTGAAGGAAGAAGCTTTGTATGAGAAAAATAGCATGAGCTATGTCATTAAAGACCTTCCCATGATGCCCACAAACATGGCTGAGAACAGATTGGGAAAACTGAATTTGGTCTTTCATCAGTTTTTGAACACAGTTTTCCTTAACTTGTTTGTGTTTCATATGCATTAATGGAGATAGATTTATTCAAGTTCTTAAAAATAAACTGTATAAATTCAAGCTACTGTACCGAAGTCCAAACTCTGACTCAGTTTTTGTTTTCTCCCTACTCAGTCAAATATCTCCCTAACTTTAGTAGGATTAAGCTGGGTAAGGATTTAGCAAAACTCATCAACGACTTCATGATTTGGCTCAGGGCTTGGTGAAAAATGAACTCTTTAAAAGGACTGTCATGGAACTTACATAAATTTACCAAGTCAAAGTACGGAATATTCAGTGACTCATGGCAGTGTGGTTTCTATTAGAGCTTCTCTGAAACACAGAGGGTTTGCTTAGCAAGGGTTCATGCAAACATTTTCTTTGGTTTTGGGCTGTAAAGGTTCACACGCTCCAAGTTTCACTTTAAGCTTTGAGTTCAAGTCTTGGAAATGCCCTACTTGCACTCAATTTTTGTATCCAAACCATAGTAAAATAAATCTGGCATGAACGTCAACCAAAATCAGGCTGGCTGAAGTCCACCCAAAGCTGTGAATGCAGTTTAGAGGCTTGGTGTGCTAAATGGGTTTTTGTTGTTCTTAACTGTACCACTAACATCATGATGATATTCACCTTCATTCTCCTAATGTGCCCCAGATTGCATGGCACCTGTGTGAAACTGCAGATTGTGGTAAAATGCATGTCAAAGTCACGAAGAAGGTGAAAGGATACCATTACATTTGAAGGTTTGCATTAGCAACAGGCATCAAAAGAAACATTTGAAAAGTTTCTTCAGTGGTATAACTCCATTTTATCCAGTGTTGTAAAAAGTATGGTACTCTTATATCGCATTATACAATCTGTCCCTTTGCCTACAACACACTTGCTATGTTAGGAGTTCTCCAGAAGCATCTATGAACTAATCTTACTGATGACCCTGGAGTTCCCAGAGAAAACACATTTTTGCTATGTGCCTGTCAGGCTCCTTGTATATTAAAACCACTGCTTACAAAGGTGCCCAGTGACATTTGATCACTTTTTAATCCATTACATGCATTTTCTGTCATATTGGTTCCTCACAGAATCACAGAATGATAGACAGATCATCTAGTTCAACCCCCTTGCCAAAGCAGGTCCTCTAGAGTAGGTTGCACAGGAACTTGTCAAGTGGGTTTTGAATGTCTCCAGAGACTGAGACTCCACCATATCTCTGGGCAGCCTGTTCGAGTGCTCTGCCTCCCTCAAAGTGAAGAAGTTCTTCCTCATGTATAGATGGAACTCCCAAGTTCCATTTTCTAAAAGTTCACATTCTGTCTTTTTTTGTTCTGTTATTATT
Source organism: Jacana jacana (assembly GCA_013400555.1). Lineage (NCBI taxonomy): Eukaryota > Metazoa > Chordata > Aves > Charadriiformes > Jacanidae > Jacana > Jacana jacana. Next base: position 8,136 of record VZTM01022416.1, read on the forward strand.
ATGTAAGTAATTATTAAGGCTCTTCTCCCATTTCCTTTTCTGTAAATTAAAGTTTTCACCTCCCTGCTCCTACTGCTTTCCTAGTTTCTCAGATATGCTTTTTAACCCGATCTTGCTGAATGCTGGCATCATGCTGTGCTTTCACCTCTCCACCTCTCCATGAAAGCCAAGGAAAATTAGACTGATTTCAGGATGGTTCTGATTTGATTGGAAAGATTTTTAGACACTTATAGACATACTGAAAGCATTCACTGACATTTGCTGGAAGAAGGACAGTACCAACATGACTTGAAGAATGAGAGAAATGTAGCAAGTACTTTTCAACAAAGATGAGCTAGGTTGGAGAGCAATATAAACTGACTGAACTTTATAGGAGGAGACACTTCTCTTAGCTCTGTATTTCAGATGTCAGGCTGCTATTAACACTCAGTTTTAAAACAACTGAATATACTTTCATTGTGATCCTTAATTTTGAGCATATAGACACTGAACTTTAGAAATATCTTGATGTTATGGAAAAATTTAATGCTAAAATTACTTAAACATAAAGGCAGAAATTAGTGCCTAGTAAACTTGAAGCTAATTTCTTGGGTTCAGGAAGGCCAAGGTGTGGCTGGAGCTGAAGTTGGCAAGGGATGCAAAGAATATTAAGTGCTTCTACAGGTGTGTCAGGCAGAAAAGGAAGGTCAAAGGAAGCTTACCCTCCCTGATGAGCAAGACTGGCAAACTGGACAAAGAGAAGGCTGAGGTACTCAACAACTTTTATCTTTTTTCCTAGTCTTCACTGTCAACCTCTCTTCCCATCGAGTGGATGGACCTCAAGATGGGGACTAGGACAGCAAAGTCCCTCCCACTGTAGTAGAAGATCAGGTTTGCGAACACTTGAGAAACCTGAACATACAGAATTCTATGGGACCTGATGAGGTGCATCCCAGAGAGATATGGATTTGATGGGTGGATGAGGAATTGGCTGAATGGATGCATCCAGAGGGTAGTGGTCAGTGCTCAATGTTCAGATGGAGACCAATGACGATGTGGTGTCCCTCAGGGTCCTTGTTGGGACTGGGAGTGTTTAACACCTTCATTAATGACACAGACCGTGGGAATGAGTGCACCCTCAGCAAGTTTGTGGATGACACCATGCTGAGCAGTGCAGTTGATATGCCTGACGAAAGGGATGCCATCCAGAGGGACCTGGAGAAGTGGGCCCATGTGAACTTCATGAGGTTCAATAAGGCCAAATTCAGGGTCCTGAATATGGATTGAGGCAACCTCCAGTATCAAAACAGTCTGGGAGATGAAGAGATTGAGAGTAGCCCATCTGAGATGGACTTGGAAGTGCTGGTGGATGAAATGCTAGACATGAGCTGGCAATGTGTGCTTGCAGTCCAGAAAGCCAACTCTATCATAGGCTGCATCAAAAGAAGCACGGCTGGCAGGTTGAGAGAAGTGATTCTGCAGCTCTGCTCTAGTGAGATCCCACCTGACATACTGCATCTAGCTCACATCTAGCTCTGGAGCCCTCAGCACAGGAAAGACATGGACTTGTTAGAGCAGGTCCATAGAAAGGCCACAAAAATGATCAGAGGGCCACCCTGGGGAAGGCTTCAGGGAGACTTTCTTGCTGCCTTTCAGTATTTAAAGGGGCCTATAGGAAAGATAGGCACAAACTTTTTGGCAAGTCACTCCTTGGGAGCTTGATACAGTTTTGTATATATTTATATATATATAGTATCTATTTCATTATTTCCTTTTTATTTTATTATAAATATTTCATTAAAGTAGGCTGTTTTTTCCCTAAACTCATAAATCGTTTTATCTCTCCTCTTCCTCTCCTTGGAACAAGAGTTGGGAGAGAGCATCTGTCGTTTTGTCATTGGCCAACCCAGCCCAAAACATGACAATTACTTTATTTGCTCTGTTTTCTGTCTGCCTCGCCTGACAGTTCTGACAGTGCTCAAATCACCCTTTACCAATGCAATATTTTTTGTAATTCCCCCATGAGCTCTGAGCTGGTCTAGCATCTGTAGACACAATTCATTTTCTGAAATAGAGAGCAGAGTTTTCTCTTTCCCTCAAAGGAATCAGAAAACCACAGGGTCCCATGTCATCTCTTACTGCGAAATATGACCAAGAGCCCAATTTACTTGTCCCATGCATGGTCCAAAGCCACCTGCCATTATAGAAGGGTTCGTCTTAGGTCTCAGGTCATAATAGCTAGCTCCACCATGAATTCTTCAATATCCCTGAGGATATAAAATGGAAGTAGACAACTACACTCAAACCACTTCCATCCTGCAGCTATGGGTAGGATGTTTTCCCTTGCCTATTAAAAGCAGGTGTTGCTTAAAGCACATGGTAAGTGGAATTGCTGTCTACACTTGGGCTAAGAGGAACATTAGTAGTTATGATTTGAAGGCTAAAATATGTTTTCTAGGGGGGAAAAAATGCTATTACAAGAAGGACTTTACGATTAATGAACTCATGAAACAGTGAGTTCAAATAAATAACTTTCATGCAGGGCTAGCAAAATAAATGCTTCAAAGCTAAAAAGCCAGGTTTTACTACAGGCAAATGAAATAATTCAAGTGCTTAAAAGTAAAGCCTAATTGAGCAAAAGGGTTTAAGTATCAACTCAGCACTGCAAGTGCTGGACTCTACATAAAAAGACTTCACAGGACTGCAGTCAGAAACACCAAAGAGAAGAATTTGTGTAAAATACTGCCTCTTCCCTTAGCAGCTCTTGTCATAAGCACCTTTATAAAAGCAAGCCTAAGACTGCCTCACTCTTTGATTGTGGTTAAACACAGCTGATAGAAACTGCCAGGGCAGCCTGCTTACTAACGAACCCACTGGGGAGGAGAGAGACCTGGTCTGAAAGTTTCAAATCTTTTCTCCTTACATGGGAATAAATGAGAAGCTGGGTGAAGATATAGGGCCCCTCTGTTTGTATTGTTCCAGTTGAAAATGACAGCCTCTGCAGAACACAGAGGTCTTGCAGGACCAACCCTGATTTTGACTGTATCTCTGATAGCAGAGCTATGGACTCCAATGCCAAAGCATATGCTGTATCTTTAAGTCCAGGTAGAAAATATTTATAAAAGAATATACCAAAACCAATATTCCTCAGAGAAACAAGCACACATCAGTCTGTTACCAAGTCAACTTTTCCTTGTTTGTATTTTCTGTTTGGGTTATTTAATAAGTGGTGGTACAACTTCTGTAAAGTGTATAAGTGAGATTTTGGGACAAAAAGAAAATATGATTGATACAATAAGAGCATGAGAAAGGAAACTGGATGGAAAAGAATTATTTGATTAAATGAATGAGCAGGATAGGTTATAACATGAATGCCTGCACATGAACTGAAGGTGGCCTCTGTGTCTGTGTCCTCTTTCTTCAGAAGCCTCCAGTTTAACATGTAAATTGGCTCCAGGATTGAACAAAACAAATGCTAGTGCCAGCTTTTGTTCAGTGTAATCTATTCCATCTGCTTCATAAGAAACTAAATAACTTTCTGGACCATCCCAGGTACACAATCATGTGATCTATAGTAATAAATTATTCGTAAAGAAAGCTATAAAACAAAGCTGAGAGCTCAAACTTTTACAGAAAGCCACCATATTGTTACACTACAGATCAGTGAGTTGCTGACATAGCTTGGCAATTCTAGTTGAAAAGGATCAATGCCTGGATTTGTCCCAGCCACCTGAAGAATCTGTGTGGTCATTCTGTCTCCATAGATTGTCAATAAAATAAACACTTAATCCCCAGATTGAAACAAGCAGCACGAATGAACTTCTGCCAGGAGATACCCATCAAGCTCCATTGATTAGATATGGCACCTAAGATAGCAATGACTTAAACTTGGGTGCACTGGGAAGATGCCTGAATCTGGAGTGAATCTGTTGCCTCCAGTGATGATGTTCCAGGGCTGCATGCCGGCAGTCTCCTTGGCCATTCCCTTGTGACTCTCTGCACCTCTCTCACTCTACCATTTACTCATAGATGGAGTGGAGCAAACATAAAATAACTACGAAACACAAAATAAATAAGTAACAAGAAGAAGAAAAGCCTTCCAGTTCCCAGTGGGTCCATTCATATCTAAGTTGAGCATGCAATTCTGGAGGGAATATGGACTTTGTGTTCTTTGTATGCAGTGTAATGTTGTAACGGGCTTCTCTTTTGACCAACCATCTCCTTGTCAAAGACATTGTTCAGAAACTCTAACAATAATCCACTTTAGTCTGCCCTATCTTTTTTTTTTTTTCTGAGTTTGAACAGTCTTAAGTTCAGACAATAAGACCAAAAAAAATCCTGAACACAAGTTTTTTAGCATTTCCTTCCAAGTATCTTTTCCCTGTTCCATCTGCAGATCAGTTATGAGAACAGCTAGCTCCTTTCACTTCTGAGCTAACTGGTATAACCACCTGCAGATGCTGTCCCAAGCCATTTGCTTCCATGTCTTCTCTCAAAACTTAAAAGAAAATAATCCCAACTGTATGCAAGGGTCACGGGAGGAAAGGCACTAGTCAGACTGTTCTACATCAGAGAGACTGTCTAAAATGAAGACTCAAATGCTAGATGAAGACTTGATTTATCTATCCTTTACCCCTTCCTTCCCACTTGTGGGTGAAGTGGTCAGGTTGGTTGGTGCGTAGTCAGAAACTCAATTTTCCTGTTTGCACATTGCCATCTTTGCAGATGGTATGAGAAGCATGCACTGGGTTAGGCTAGTAAAATGAAGAAGGTCATTAATCTCAGCTACCCTGTTTTATACAGGCAGGAATATTCTCTGTTTGTATTGAAGTGTTATTCAAATGTCAGAGACAAAAGTAGATCCTTCTTATTCTACATTCTTGACAAAACAGAGCAAGTGAGAAACAGCTCTCTGTTCTGCCACAAAAATACTAATGTGTCTGTGGAAAATAAAATAAATTTAAAAAAACTCCTTTTTTTT